>JBBPLV010000958.1:0-12684 GCA_038089975.1 Boletellus ananiceps | reverse complement strand
ATGTCATCCATGTAGATCTTTAGCCAACGTTCTGCGATCATGTCAGCGAAGATATGGTTCATGAATGCTTGGAACATAGGAGGTGCATTGTTGAACCCAAAGAACATGACCGTTGGTTCGAAGAGCCCTAGAGGGGTGATGAACACTGCTTTCCATTGGTCCTCTTCTTGTAAATGGATGTTGTTGTATCCCCAATGGACATTGAATTTAGTGAATAGAGTGGAGTCTTTCATGTTGTCAATGAGCTCAGAGATAAGGGGAAGAGGATAGGCATTGCGGATGGTGTGAGAGTTGAGATAACAGTAATCCTGGCAAGGTCAAAGGGTTCCATCTTTCTTGGATACAAAAAAGAATGGTGAGGCTTGTGTTACGATTTCCTTCATCTTTCCACACATCTTTCTACTATCTTATCTTCATCCATCCTGATCCCATGTCCCTGGCCTCTTTTGCTGCATCCATGATCATGTCCTTCTCCTATGGAACGTTCTTGAAATATCTGTCATTCCACTGTAGTCATTTATGCTTACCTTCACGTCCAATTCAACTTGGACTTCCATTTACAGTCTTCCTTTTGTTCTTTCTTCATATGGTACTTGGTCTGTGCACAGTTGGCTCCACTATATAAACCTTAGCCACAAACCATGTACCCCATTCTTGATCTGTGCAATTCAGCATAACCTTGAGTCACTCTCAGTCTGAGTCCCCTTCCCCCGGGTCCTCATCCTTCATCTCTAGTCTGATCACTTGATCATATAGTCTCTAGTTCCCTTCTAGCTGAGTTGTACCTCTTCATGAGTGTCCTGCCTGTCGGTCAGCTCTAGTCTCTACTCGAGGTACGCCCCTGCATAACAAAAGATCAAGAATCTCCCTCTGTCCCTCCCATTGAGGAGTAGGACATCCCAATCACCATGTCTCGCTGTATCAGAGCCCCAGAGTCCTCTGATGAGGAAAACCCCAACCAAGAATCCTCCTCTCGTCACTTTGTCCCAGTTCCCCCAGCTTCCATTCCCTAGCACCACCGCCGTCATGTTCTTGCCTCTCATAGTTCCTATAGTTCTATCCCCACACAAGCACCACAGCCTCCAATCCCAGTCGCTTTTCTACCCCCAACTCCAGCACCCCCAATCACTCCTCAGCCACTAGCCCCAACACCCCCAATTGCCCTAACACCTGCCTGCATCATGACTGAACTCAAAGCTGCCCTTCCTGCTGACTTCTCTGGGGAACCCACCAATGTGGTCCGATGGATCAAGGCCACGAAGGCCTACTTCACGATCAATGCCACCCTATACACCACTGAGAACCAAAAGGTCATGACGACCCTCAACAAAATGAGCAAGGGACGAGGAGTCTCTTTCTCTGAGATGTGGTATGACTGCCTAGCTGATGCCGCCATCACACCCACCGAGAAAACCTTTGACAAGTTCATCGAGAACTTTGAATCTACGTTTTACCCCTTTGATACCAAAGCCACTGCCTGCCTCGAGCTTTTCAAGCTCATCCAAAAATCATTCAAACGCCCTGATGGAGAATCGGATGACGGCTTTCAGAAGTATATCACTGACTTCCAGAACCTTGCTGCTAAGGCTGGGATCACCAACCAAGCCACCCTCATCGACCAGTTTTCCCTCAGACTGGATCAACAAATTGCCATCATGATCCTCTCCATGACAACCATCCCCACCACCATCACCAATTGGCTTGAAAAGGCCAAAACGTTTCACACTCAGAAAGCTTGTATCGCTGCCCTCAAAAAGGGACATAGAACCCCCTCAACCTTCTCCACTCACTCCACCGCTCCTGATCCTAATACTATGGATGTAGATGCGATTTGTGTCTCTAAGTTAACCCCTGATGAGTGAGCTCGCTGTTTCTGAAAAGGTCTCTGCCTTTGCTGCCAAAAGAAGGGGCATAACACTCAACAATGCTGCACCTTCACCTCTCAGACTCCCCAAACTTGGTCCTCTGACAACCCCTTTTGTCCTCAATGAGTCCAAGCTACCAACACTGCTCCCATCACTACCCCCGCTCCCTCAGTCCCAAAACCCCCATCCACTTGAGAAACCTATGTCAACAGCCTTCATACTGGAGGAAAAGATGAAGGCAAGATCCTTCAAACCCTGAAACTCTGTTTTGACGAAACCCCAAAGGAAGAAAGCCCCTCAGGTTTTCCATAAGGGAAGTCGTTCCAATGTCTTCTTCCCTAGATATCTCTGCTGTACTTGTAGGACTAGCAAATGAATGAACCATGCATCTCCCAGTCCAATTACAAGCAGGACCTCAAAGCGTTGACACCACTGCTCTCATAGATAGTGGTGCAACCAGTAGTTTCATCAACACCACCCTTGTACCAAAACTTCATTTGGCTATCCGTTGTCTCTCCCAACCTCTCATTGCCTATAATGTAGACAGAACACAGAATCATCAGGGAATGATCAAATGGTCCATCACTGCCAATGCCATCTTTCCTGAAACCTCGGATAAGGTAACCCTCCTTGTAACCTCCCTCTGATCCCCTCACATCATCCTCGGAACGCCCTGGCTCAAGAAAAGAAACCCCTCTATTGATTGGACTGCCAATACTCTCACTCTCCAGGACACTGTGGTACCTCTTTGTGAGAGTCTGCCCAGGAAAGAGATTAAGGCAGACCTGTATCCCCAACACCTCAGAAAGATCACTCTCTCCATCCAACTCACCCAAGCTGAGAAACCAATAGAACAAGACATCCCTTCCTGGTGCAATGAATTCACTGATGTCTTCTCAGAAAAGATGTTCAGTGTCCTTCTCCCACACTGCTCTTTCGATCATACAATAGACCTGAAACCTTCTTTCGTCCCTAAGATCGCCAAGATCTACCCTCTCAATCCCGCAGAATACAAAACTTGCCAAACATTCATTGAGGAAAATCTAAAGACTGGTCGCATCGTCCCCTCTAAATCTCCCCAAGCATCGCCATTCTTCTTTGTACCTAATAAGAATGGGACTCTCCAACCCTGTCAATATTACTGCTATCTCAACTCCCATACCATCTGCAATGCTTACTCTCTTCCTCTTATCTCTGAACTCATTGATGACATGAAGGACTCCACCCTGTTCACTAAGTTTGACGTTTGTTGGGGATATAATAACATCCGTCTACAAGAAGAGGACCAATGGAAAGCAGCGCTCATCACCCCTCTAAGACTTTTTGAACCAACAGTCATATTCTTTGGGTTTAACAATGCACCCCCCAAGTTCCAAGCGTTCATGAACCATATCTTCACTGACATGATCACAGAATGCTGGCTAAAGATCTATATGGACAACATCGGCATCCACACCAAGGACAACATCAGCCTATATCACGAGCGAACAAAACAAGTACTCCTCCGGCTGTGGGAACATAATTTATCCCTTAAGATTTCCAAATGTTCCTTCGATGTAGCAACCATGGAATACTTGAGACTTATCATCGGACAAGGACACATCCAGATGGACCCCACTAAGCTCTCCGCCATCCATGACTGGAAACCTCCCTCTTCTGTCAAGAGGGTCTGCTCCTTCCTCAGTTTTGCTAACTTCTACTACAAATTCATCCCCAGTTTCTCTGACCTTGTCACTCCTCTCACACTCCTAACTCACAAGGACAAACCTTGGCTGTGGACCCCTCTCCAACAACAAGCCTTTGAAACCCTGAAGGACCACTTCTCCTCTTCCCCTGTCCTCGCCTTTCCCAATGTTTCTTGCCCCTTTTCCATCATGACTGATGCTTCCCTCCTTGCCACCGGCACAGTCCTCCTTCAGTCCAACACCAATGGTGATGTTCATCCCTGTGCCTACTTCTCCAAGACTTTCAGTCCAGCGGAGCACAACTACGATATCTATGATAGAGAGCTGCTCGCTGTTATCCTTGCTCTCCAGGAGTGGCAACAATATCTCCTAGGAACCTCTCATCCTGTCACCATCCTCACTGACCATAAGAATCTCTCCTATCTCAAGGACCCTCGCAAACTCTCTCATCGTCAAGCTCATTGGTCACTCTTCTTGCAAGACTTTGATCTTGTCTGGCAGATTACTCCGGGCACTCATATGGCCCTAGCCGACGCCCTCTCTCAAAAAAATCTTGTTGACACTTCCCTTGACAATGCCTCCTCTCCTATCCTCCCCAATCCTCAGGTCATCACAGCCCTTGATCTTGCTCTTGCCAACACTATTTGCTCTCCTCTTCCTCTGACCCCCTCGTTCTTTGTGCCATCCAAAGCCTTCAGGAGAGATAGCCCCTTTTCCCTCATTCAACCCTCTCTGATTGGTCATTTGACAATGGACATCTCTTCTTTCACCAGTGCATGTATGTTCCCCCGGCCACTCATTCTCCACTCCTTCTTGCTCTCCATGAGTCCCCCACCACCAGCCACATGGAGTTCTTTCGCACCAAAGCCCTTGTCAAACGTGACTTCTGGTGGCTGGGCCTTTCTACTTTTGTGAAGAATTTCATTGCTAGTTGTGCTCTCTGCCAATAGTCCAAGGTGAACACCCATCCCACCGTCCCACCACTCTCTCCCATTCCGTCTGCTGCAACATTGCCATTCTGCCAACTCTCTATGGATCTCATCACTGACCTCCCTGTCTCCTTGGGGTTTGATTCTTTACTGGTTGTGGTTGACCACAGGCTTACGAAGGGGGTGATTCTTATTCCTTGCACTAAAACCATCAATGCTGCGGAGGTAGTGCAACTCTTTTTCCATCATGTGTTCAAAAGATTTGGTCTCCACAACTCTATCATCTCTGATCATGGTCCACAGTTCATGTCTGCCTTTGCTTGAGAACTTGCCCACCTCCTACACTATGATGTCTGACTCTCCACCACCTACCATCCTCAGATGGACAGGCAAACCGAATGGACCAACCAAGAGGTTGAAACCTACCTCTGCCTCTTCTGTGCCAACCAGCCTCACTCCTAGTCCTCATTCCTCATCTCCTGAGTTTCACCACAACTCTTCCTCTCATTCATCCACTAAAGCCTCCCCATTCTCTCTTATGCTTGGCTATGAACCTTGTGCATATCCAACCCTTGGGAAGATGTTCATTCCCGCTCTCTCCTCCCACCTCACCCTTTTGGAGGAATTCCAAAAAGAAGCATTGGCAGCACACAAATCTGCCTGCTGACTGATGACACAGCATGCTTCCTGAAAGTTCTCCCCATGGAAAGTCAGAGATAAGGTATGGCTAGAAGCAACCAATCTCCACATCCCATTCCCCTCTTGGAAACTTGCCCCCAAACACTTGGGCCCTTTTGAAATCTCTCAGGTCCTATCCCCCCTCACCTACTGATTATGCCTCCTGTCCACATGGAAGATACATGATGTCTTCCATGCCACCCTCTTATCATCCTTCCACTCTACAGAAGCACATGGTCCGTCGTTCCCTTCACCGCCTCCTGATGTCATAGAAGGTGAAGAAGAATATGAAGTGGACAGCATTCTTGCACACAAAGGTTCTCCCAGCTGTTATCGGTACCTGACCACATGGAAGGGTTACTCAGCATCTGAAAATACATGGGAACCAGAGAGTAATCTCTGCCACACCAAGTCCATCCTTTCTTCTTATAAAAAGACTCACTCTTTACAATAGTTTTGATGTCGTCCACCTCAGTTTTCTTTTACATCTCAATTCTTCTTAACCTCCTTCTTCCCCTTGTTCGCTATGCCTTCTACATTTTCTGCCCCATCATCTACATCCTCCTCTTCACATTCAAGCTGGTCCTCTACTTCTCCTTTGCGTTTGCGGCCTGTACGGCCTTGCTTTCTTCCCACTTCCTCTATCAACATGCTCTATGCTGCTATCCTTGCCACTCCTGCCCTTGTCCATGCCCTCGACCATGATACTTTGTTCGAGCAGGACAAGGTCACACAAGAATTAGTATGCCTCTTCCACGACACCTCCCATGTTCAATCTCTTCACTTTCAAGCCACCCCTTCCAATTTACCAGTTGATTTTGGTCTTCCCCTTCGTCTCATTATCAATCATCTCCCTGACTGCATTCTTACTACTCTTCACCTTCATGGATTTCATAGCTATGTTACCCATCTTGACCCAACCATTCTCTACCCTACCTTTCATTGCATCTTTTGTTCCATGCCCCCTGAGGCTCAAGATCGCTATGTTCATTCCATAGAAGCTTTAGAGGTTCGCCCTCTCCCTTTGCCCATTCCCACACCCTCTTCTCCGCCCTCTCTCCTCGCTTGTCTCTCCACAGCTCCGTCCACTCCCTCCTCCAGAGAAGTTCCCTCCAACACATTTAGCGAGTATGCTCTCGACCAGTCTGCTCTTGCCCTTAACCAGGCCAATATCCAGCTCATCTGTCTCCCCAATGGCTCACAGGTCCTCTCCTCGGCTGTCCAAACAGTTGCATCCCCCATTTGTTGTCGACCTGCTACCTCTTCCACCCGCTGCTTTCACTGTAGTCTTCTGGGTCATTATAGAGATGGCTGCCCTGAATATTGATGCCCCTCCTGCAACACCCTTGCCCCTGGCCATCCCACTCAGTGTTGCTTTACCACCCAGTGTTCTTTCTGCCTCCGATGGGGACATGGACCCTGCTTTTGCCCCACATGTACCTGCAGACACTGCAATCAGACTGGTCACCTCCTCAATGATTGTCCATTTGAACATTACTCTTCTGACCAAGCCACTGGAATATTCGCTGGCCCTCCTGCACCACCATCCAACTGAGCTCGAGGTGCTCGAACCTGGAGTTCAAGCTTACAAAGGGGGTAATGTTATGATTTCCTTCATTTTTCCACACGTCTTTCTACTATCTTATCTTCATCCATCCTGATCCCACGTCCCTGGCCTCTTTTGCTACATCCATGATCATGTCCTTCTCCTATGGAACATTCTCGAAATATCTGTCATTCCACTGTAGTCATTTACGCTTACCTTCATGTCCGATTCAACTCGGACTTCCATTTACAGTCTTCCTTTTGTTCTTTCTTCATATGGTACTTGGTCTGTGCACAGTTGGCTCCACCATATAAACCTTAGCCACAAACCATGTACCCCATTCTTGATCTGCGCAATTCAGCATAACCTTGAGTCACCCTCAGTCTGAGTCCCCCTCCCCCGGGTCCTCATCCTTTGTCTCTAGTCCAATCACTTGATTGTATAGTCTCTAGTTCTCTTTGGGCTGAGTTGTACCTCTTCGTGAGTGTCCTGCCTGTCGGTCAGCTCTAGTCTCCACTTGAGGTACACCCCTGCGTAACAGCTTGGGGGGACTTTGATGGAATGATATGTCCTGTTTTCAGGTTTTCCTCAATGAACATTCAGCATGCTTTATGTTCCACAGGATTGAGAGGGTATATCTTCATGATTTTGGGGATGAAGGATGGTTTCAAGTCTATGGTGTGGTTGAAGGGACGATGTGGGGGAAGGATGCTGAACATCTCCTCTGAGAAGACATCAGCGAATTCATTACACTAGGAAGGAACATTTTGTTTGGTTGGTTTCTCAGCCTGGGCAAGTTGGGTAGAAAGGGTGATCTTTCCAAGGTGTTGGGGATATAAGTCTGCCTTACTCTCTTTCCAGGGCAGACTCTCATGAAGAGGTACCACAGCGTCCTGAAGAGTGAGGGTATTGACAGTCCAATTGATAGAGGGGTTTCTTTTCTTGAGCCAGGGTGTTCCAAGGATGATGTGAGGGGATCCGAGGGAGGTTATGAGGAGGGTTACCTTATCTGAGGCCTCAGGGAAGATAGCATTGGCAATGATGGACCATTTGATCGTTCCTTGATGATTCTGTGTTCCATCTAAATTATAGGCAATGAGAGGTTGGGAGAGATGACAGATAGCCAAGCAAAGTTTAGGTACGAGGGTGGTGTTGATGAAACTACTTGTAGCACCGCTGTCAATGAGGGCAGTGGTGTCAACACTTTGAGATCCTGCTTGTAATCAGACTGGGAAACACATGGTTCATTCATTGGCTAGTCCTACAAGTACAGCAGAGATATCTAGGGAAGAAGACATTGGGACGACTTCCCTTATTGAAAACCCAAGGGGCCTTCTTCTTTCAGAGCGTCGTCAAAGCAGAGTTTCAAAGTCTGAAGGATCTCTCCTTCATCTTTTCCTCCAGTGTGAAGGCTATTGACATGGGTTTCTAAAGTGGACAGGGGTTTTGGGACAGAGGGAGTGGGGGTGATAGTGGAGGTGTTTGTGGCTTGGACTTGTTGTGGATGAAAGGGGTTGTTAGAGGACTGAGTCTGAGTTTGGGAGGTGAAAGTATGGCATTGCTGGGCATTATGACCTTTCTTCCTGCAGCGAAGACAGAGACCTTCTTGGAAGCAGCGAGCTCATTCATCAGGAGTGAGCTTGGAGACGCGGATTGCATCAACGTCCATGGCATTGGGATCAGGAATGGAAGAGCGAGTGGAGAAGGTCGAGGGGGTTCTGTGTCCTTTCTTGAGAGCAGCGATGCGGACTTTCTGAGTGTGAAATGTTTTGGCTTTCTCAAGCCAATCGTTAATGGTGGTGGGGATGGTTGTCATGGAGAGGATCATAATAGCAATTCGTTGATCCAGTCCAAGGGAGAACTGGTTGATGAGGGTGGCTTGGTCAGTGATCCCCACTTTGGCAGAGAGGTTTTGGAAATTGGTGATATACTTTTGGAAACTGTCATCCAACTCTCTGTCGGGACGTTTGAAGGACTATTGAATGAGCTTGGACAGCTCCAGATGGGCGGTAGCTTTGGTGTCAAAGGGGTAGAATGTAGACTCGAAGTTTGTTACAAACTTGTCAAAAGTTTTCTGTGTTGGTGATGGTGGCGTCAGCCATGCGGTCATACCACATCTCAGAGAAGGAGACTCCTTGTCCCTTACTCATCTTGTTGAGGGTTGTCATGACTTTTTGGCTCTCAGTAGTGTACAGGGTGGCATTGATTGTGAAGTAGGCCTTCATGGCCTTGATCCATTGGACAGCATCAGTGAGTTCTCCTGAGAAGTCAGCAGGAAGGGCAGCTTTGAGTTTGGTCATGATTGGTGCTGGGACTGGGGGCTGGGGAACAGCTGGGGCAGGGGGCTGGGGAACAGCTGAGGCTAGGGACTGTGGTGTTTGTGCAGGGATAGAACCGTAGAAGCTGTGAGAGGCAAAGACGTGACAATGGTGGTGCTGTGGGATGGGGGCTGGGGGTACTGGGATGAAGTGATGGGAGGACTCTTGGCTGGGGATATCCTTGTCAAAGGATTCTGGGGGTCTGATTGTACGAGATGTGATTACTGGGGCATCCTACTCCTAAATAGGAGGGATGAGAGGAGATTCTTGATCTTTTGTTATGCAGGGGTGTACCTTGAGTATGGATGCTTGGACTGACTGAAGGGCAGGACACTCACGAAGAGGTATGACTCAGCCTGACGGGAACCTAGGGACTATACAGTTAAAGACCAGACTAGAGGACGAAGGATGAGAACTCGGACTGAGGACTCAGACTGAGAGGTGACTCAAGATGGCGCTAAATTGCATAGATCAAGAATAGAGTACATGGTCTGTAGCTAAGGTTTATATAGTTGGGACTAACCATGCATGGACCATGTACCATAAGAAGAGAGGGACAAAAGAGAAACTGTAATGCAGAAGTCTGAGTTGAATCGGATGAGAACATAAGCAGGATGACTACAATGGAATGACGGATACTTTGAGAATGTTCTGTAGTAACAGTACGTGAATGTAAGTGTAAACAAAGAGTCTGGGGACATGAGAATGAGAGGGACAAAGACAAGATAAAAGGAAGGTACATGGGTAAAGGAAAGAAATTGTAACAGCATCTGAGGGCTCACCAGAGAAGTCAGCAGGGAGAGCGGCTTTAAGTTTGGACATGGCTGGTGGTGGTGCTGGGGGCTGGGGAGCAGCTGGGGGTGCTGGGGGTGCTTGGGGCTGGGGAATGGCTGGGGGTGCTGGGGCTGGGGGCTGAGGTGTTTGTGAGGGAGTGGGGCTGTAAGAGCTTTGGGAGGCAAAGATGCGACATTGATGATGCTGTGGGGTGGGGGCTGGGGGAATTGGGATGAAGCGACGAGAGGAGGATTCAGGATTGGGGTTTTCCTCGTCTGAGGACACTGGGGCTCTGATGTGGTGAGACATGATGGCTGGGGTGTCCTACTCCTGAATAGGAGAGACAAAGGGAGATTCTTGTTCTTTTGTTATGCAGGGGCATACCTCGAGTGTGGTGACTAGGACTGACTGATGGGCAGGACATTCATGAAGAGGTATGACTCAGCCCAAAGGGAACTACTATATGGTCAAAAGACTGGACAAAGGATGAAGAACGAGGACTTGGAACAAGAGCTCAGACTGAGAGGTGACTCAAGGCAATGCTGAATTGCATAGAACAAGAATAAGGTACATGGTTTGTAGCTAAGGTTTATATAGTTGGGAGAACCATGCACAGACCAAGTACTGTAAGCAGAAAGAACAAAAGAGAAACTATAACTGGAAGGTCCAAGTTGAATTGGATGGGAATGTGAGCATTATGACTACAATGGAATGACAGAGACTTTGAGAACATTCCATAGGAGAAATATGTGGATGTAAGTATAGAGGAAAAGGCCAGGGACATGGGAGCAGGATGAGCAAGGACAAGATAACAAGAAGACATGCAGATATAGGAAAGAAATTGTAACAGCAACTAGCAATGTATTGGTGAATGCAGGCACTAAGACCAGGCCACCAGAATTCAGAGGCAACAATCTAGCAGGTTTTCAGAACACCTAGGTGGCCAGCAGTGGGGTGGTCATGATGGCAGGAGATGGCAGAAGTCTGGGTCAGCTGGAATATACAATGACTCACAAAATTGTCCCAATGTTTGACACTTTTTGATTGTTCATTGAATATCATTTGACCATAAACAGAGATAAACAAAGGGTCAGTATATGAAAGAAAGCCCAGATGTATGGCTATGTGGCAGTAAATGAATTATGTAATTTGGATCAGTAACCATAAAGACACATGTAATTCAAAACTGACACTCATTGGGACAATTATATGAGTGTCTTTCAGATATATAGTAAATGCTCTTTTAGTACTTGGTGTGACCTCCTTTTGTCTCAATCACTGCTTCTATCCTTCTAGGCATACTTTCAATCAACTTCTGACACACTTCTGGCTCTATCTTCTCCCACACTTCTACAACTCTGTCCCACATTTCCCAAACTCCCCTAGCTTGTGTTAAGTACTGGCAAAGTTGTTTTTTTATGTAGTGCCAGAGGTGTTCAATGGGATTGAGGTCTGGAGACTGTGGAGGCCAATCCAGAAAATTGATATTATTGTCTTCCATCCACTCCTTGGCCCTTTTGGAGGTATACTTAGGATCATTGTCCTGTTGAAAGATGAAATCCTCTAAAGAAATTTCACTTTCCTCCATGCTGGGTAGCAGATTCTGCTCCAAGATATCCACATACTGCTCAGCACTCATCCATCCCTCAACTTCTGCAAATCTTTCTACACCCTCTCAACCCATACAGCCCCATACCATGATACTTCCCCCACAAAACTTGACTGTTTCCTAGACTTTCCTTTCAATCAACCCCTCCTCCACCTTTGTCTATATCCACTGTCTCCCATCTGAAGCTATTCTGTTGATTTTAGTTTCATCTGACCATATTACCCTCTTCCAATCCTCCACAGTCTACTCCTTGTACTTTAAAGCAAAGTCCAGATGCTTTCTTCTATGCACTACACCAAGCAATGGCTTTTTCTTCTTCACCACAGCCTTAAATGAATTCTTCCTGAGGACTCTCCTGACTATTTCTGAGGAGACTGAGTTGGAGATAATGGTATTGATGTGTTTGGTAGCTTGAACAGCATTAGAAGCCTTCCCAGTAGTAATTTGAGTCATAATAGCTGTTATGATTTCTGTCTTTCATCCATGACTACTCCTCTTGTCTTGTCTTCATCCTACTCATTCATGTTTCCCTGGTCTATTTCTTTACCACTATCTTCATATTCTTCTGATCACAAATGATCTCAAGATGTCTATTGTTCCCCTTTAGATATCCCCAGTCATTTCTGATTACACCTTCATCCGATTCAACTTGGACTCCATTTATAGCTCTTCTTTTGTTCTTCCTCTTTATGATACATGGTCCATACACATCTGGCTTCACTATATAAGCCTTAGACACTATTCATGTACCACATTCTTGATCTGTGCAATTTAGCATAACCTTGAGTCATCCCCTGGTCCAAGTCCTCATTTGAGTTCTCATCCTTTGTCTCTAGTCCAGTCCTTGACCATATAGTCTCTAAGTTCTCTTCGGACTGAGCTATACCTCTTCATGAGTGTCCTGCCTGTCAGTTCAGTCCTAGTTCACCTACTTGAGGTATGCCCTACATAACAAAAGATCAAAAATCTCCTTTGTCCCTCCTATCTAGGAGTAGGATACCCCAGTCACCATGTCTTGTCACATCAGACCCCCAGAGTCCTCAGGTGAGGATATCCAAGCCTCCAAATCCTCCCATCAATTCGTTGCAGTTCCCCTAGTCCCCACCCCACAGCACCATTGTTGTTGTGTTTTTGCTTCCCAAAGTATCCCTAGCCCCATCGCACCACCAGTTCTTCCTCCAATTCCCCAAGCACCTGCATGTTACACTTGGCCCGGGTAGGGACAAGTGAAGACCTAGCAAACAAGGGGGCGAGGGATACGAAGGGTACAGGACGTAGGC
>JBBPLV010000957.1:0-12698 GCA_038089975.1 Boletellus ananiceps | reverse complement strand
GACATCCACAGGACTTCCAGATCCACAGCTTCCCAGAGCCCCAGAGATCATGTCTCTGGACAGAGCTGGACAGAGCTGGACAGACATCATGTCACTGGACAGGACTAGCCAGACTAGACTAGTCTGGAGCTTCTTGGACTCTGTACAGCACTGTCCAGTACTGTCCAGAACCAAGTGATTTGCTGATGCACTGATCCCTTCTCTCCCCTCCAACTCAATGCTGACTATGAATGGAATGCAGACTTGGGCACCACTGCTCATATGATGCCCCATCGACACTGGCTGCGCAATTATACCCCAAAACACATCCCAGTCAAGCTCACCAACAACACTGTAGTCTATTCAGCGGGAGTGGGGTCTGTTGTGTTCTGTCCAGTGATAGATGGGAAGAGGGTCTGAGCCATGGAGTTTAGCAATGTCCTACATGTCCCTGACCTGCGCAACAACCTCCTTGCAGTACTGTATCTCACTTGTCATGCCAACTTCATTGTCCATATCAATGCCACTCGATTATCCTTCTCTCGTGAGAAAGGCTCACCATTGTTTGTTGTGACCATTGATGGCAACAATGTGGCATTTCTGGATGACACCACTGAGCCTGCAACAGAGTATGCACATGCTACAACGACTGTGCCACTCAACCTATCTCTATGGCATTGCCACTTCACTCATCACAACAGTGCTGACATTAAATCACTCTGCAAGCACAACTTGGTCACTAGCATGAAAATTGAGAGCAAAGCTTCACCTGATCCAATCTGCGAGCCATGCTTGGCTGGAAAGATGCATGCTAATCCATTCCCATCCTCTCACTCTTGCGCTTCTAGGCCTCTCAAGCTGGTCCACTCTGACATGCATGAAGTAACACACAGGACTTTCTCTGGATATTGCTACTGGGTGACATTTATCGACGACTATTTGTGATATCGCTTTGTACTTCCACTCCAGGCTAAATCGGATGTGTTCAAAGCATTCAAGCAGTTCAAAGCATTTGCTGAGAACCAGATGGAGCAGAAGATCAAGACCCTGTGTGATGACAAGGGAGGTGAGTACATGAGCAATGCCATGCTCAAATTCACGACAGAGTGCAGGATTGAGCGCCAGCACACAGTTTGTGCGTGGCCCCAGCAGAATGGTGTCACAGAACGCATGAACTGCGTCCTCTCGGAGCACATCACTGCCATGCTCCATGAGTCCAGGCTGGCTATGGCATTCTGGGGTGAGGCCCTAGCAACGCTTGTCCATGTCTAGAATTGGTGCCCTACAGCCGCACTGGACAATGCCACGCCCTTTGAGCTGTGGCATGGCCGAAAACCAGATGTCTCCCACTTCTGGGTCTGGGGATCAACTGCCTATGTGCACATACAGAAGGACAAGTGTGATGCTCTGCGTCCTCACTACGAGAAGTGCATCTTTATTGGGTATCCTGATGGCTATAAAGGCTGGAAGTTCCACAACCTAACCATGAAGCACATGATCATCTCTGAATGTGCTGATTTTGATGAATGCACGACTATCTCGACACATACGCATGAGCAACCCAAGATGGCCACTAACCCACCAGGTGTACCACCACCCACCCCATATTTACCACCATCAGATGTGCCTGGGGACAACGATAAGCCTGAGGTCCCTGGGGTTCCTTATTCTGCAGGGGGGCTCGATCCTGATGAGGAACAGGATGTGGACCCTGTCATGCCCATTGCAGTGCCTGATCATCTTCCTGATGCAGAACCTGCAACACCCATTGCATTGCTGAATCCACTCCCAGAGACATCACCTGCACCAGCACTGCCAATGCCTGAAGCAAGCCCAATTGGTATTGGGGCTCGTCTGCCTCACAGAACTCACCAACAGCCATGCAAATGGTGGAAGCTCAGTCCAGCTCAGCTGGTGGATGAAGACTCGGACAGTGACTCAAATGAGGAGGATGCAGGGATCGTGTGGTGTTTTGCTGCAAGCACACCCCATCCTGGGTCCTTCAAGGAGGCCATGAAGCACGAGGACACTGCAGAATGGAGAAAAGCTGCTCTCGATGAACTCACTGCTCACAAGATGAATGGCACATGGACCCTTGTGCCCTGCCCATCAGACAGTCTAGTTATTGGCTCAAAGTGGGTGTTTGTCAAGAAGTATCGTGCTGATGGCTCCTTTGAGCGATATAAAGGTCATCTGGTGGCCCAGGGATTCTCTCAGCACCCTGGATTCGAATACTTGGAGGTGTTCGCCCCTAGAGTACATCTTCCTACTCTCTGCATCATCCTTGCCCTCACAGCCATCCATGCTCTGCACCTCTGGTCAGTTGATGTCTCAAATGCCTATCTGAATGGTGAGATGGACTGTGACATCTACATGGAGCAGCCAGAGGGCTTCGCTGAAGGAGATCCAAAAGAGACTGTCTGCCTGCTTAAGAAGGCTCTTTATGGGACGAAACAGGGTAGAAACCGATGGAACCACAAGATGCGCACCACACTGGAGGCTATCGATTTCAAGCAGACATACTCTGATGCTGCTGTCTACATCTTTGTCTGAGGTGATGTCCAGATCATTCTGCCTGTCTTTGTCGATGACATGACATATGCCTCGAAATCCCTCGATGCAATCAAGCAGGCCATCACTGACCTTCGCAAACATTTCAAGCTTTGTGATCTGGGGCCTACTACCAAGATCTTGGGCATTAAGATTGATTGCAACTGTTCCAAATGTGCATTGACAATCTCCCAGCAACAGTATTGCATTGACATGCTGTCCTGCTTCTACATGGCCAACTCTAAGCCTGTGTTGACTCCAATGGAACCTAGTCTCTGCCTTTCACGCAATCAGAGTCCCAGGACAACTGAAGAGTGCGCTTTCATGAGATCTGTCGACTATGGAGGTGCCATTGGCTCTCTCCAATATCTGTCCTGTGCCACTCGCCCAGACATCACATTTGCAGTTAGACAGCTCGCTTTGTTCACAGCAGACCCAGGTGTTGTCCACTGGAATGCCATCAAGTATCTTTTCCGGTACGTACAGGGATCCTTGGGCTATGGCATCACATATTCCCCCTCATCCTCCACCTCTGAGCTATTCTCGACCTATACTGATGCCAACCATAGTGGATGCAAGGACACTGGGTGCTCCACTGGCACGTTTGTGGTAAACATCGACACTGGTGTCGTGTCTTGGATGTTGAAGCACCAGCCTATCGTCGCTCTGTTGACCACAGAGGCAGAGTATGTCGCTGCATGTGAGGCTGGCAAGGAGATCGTCTGGATGCGGAAGATGCTGCATGAACTCGGCTTTGAGGCAAAAGGACCATCCACCCTTCATATGGACAACCAGTCAGCAATCCAGGAGGCGAAGCACCCGGAGCATCACGGGTGGATGAAACATTTGGATCTCAGGTGGTACTGGTTGCGAGATGTTGTCGACAAAGGCATCATTTCTCCTGCATTTGTCCCCACTGCTGAAATGTCTGCTGATCTGCTCACAAAGGCACTTCCCTGAGTAAAAGTGCAGGACTTTTGCACTATGTTAGGACTGGGATCTCATTGACACCATTAGGCATTATTTAGAGACATGTACAATCACGGGGGTGTGTTAGCTGTGTTGATTGCGCACTTGGCACATTTCTGGTATGATTACCTTATTTAGGTTCTCAGCCACATTGTGGCTGCTGTTTATGTTTGTTATATGCTTTCACTTTAATGTCAGAGTCCACTGTTTCGCTTTCCTTAGTTTCTTACAATGGACTCCAGGTATGTCAAGCTACATACTCTCTCTTGAATATAGTTTCTTACAGTGGACTCCAGCTGTGACACTCCAGCTGCTTTAACAATTCCTGTGTCCCAGGCCTTTTCCTTTACCAATACTCTCACATTCTCCTCCTTTGGAACATTCTCAAAGTATCCATCATTCCCTTGTAGTCATGATGCTTACATTCCAGTCTGATTCAACTTGGACTCTGGTTTTAGCTACTCTTTTGTTTTTTTCCTTTCACAGTACATGGTCTGTGCATGCTTAGCTCTACTATAAAAACCTTAGCTACAAACCCTGTACTACATTCTTGTTCTGCACAATTTAGCATCATCTTGAGTCATCCTCAGTCTGAGCGTTCTTCCAGACCCTCATCCTTTGTCTCTAGTCCAGTGTTTGACTGTATAGTTCCTTTCATTCCATTTGGACTGAGTCATACCTCTTCATGAGTGTCCTGCCCATTGGTCAGTCTTGGTCCGCATACTTGAGGTATGCCCTGTATAACAAAAGAACAAGAATCTCCTTCATCCCTCCTATTCAGGAGTAGGATGCCCTAGTCATCATGTCTCAATATATCAAAGCCCCAGAGTCCTCTGATGAGGATATCCCCAACCCAGAGTCCCATTGCTTCATCCCAGTTCCCCCAGCCCACACCCCACAACACCATCATCATTATGTCTTCACTTCTCAAAGCACCTATAGTCTCATACCATCACAAGCACCTCTGTTCTCAGCCCCTGCACTCCCAGTCACTCCTCTACCCTCAGCACCCCCAGTCATCATGTCTGAACTCAAAGCTGCCCTTCCTGCTGACTTCTCAGGAGAACCTGCAGATGCTATCCAATGGATCAAGGCCATAAAGGCCTACTTTATGATCAATGCCACACTCTACTCCACTGACAACCATAAAGTCATGACCACCCTCAACAAGATGAGTAAGGGACAAGGAGTCTCTTTCTCTAAAATGTGGTATGACCACATGGCTGATACCACCATCACCCAGACTGAGAAAACTTTTGACAAGTTCATCAAAAACTTTGAATCCACATTCTACCCCTTTGACACTAAAGCCACTGCCTGCCTAGAGCTCTCAAAACTCATCCAAATGTCTTTCAAATGTCCTGATGGAGAATTGGATGATGGCTTCCAAAAATACATCACCAACTCAGAACCTCACTGCCAAAGTAGGGATCTCTGACCAGACAATGCTCATTGACCAGTTCTCCCTTGGATTGGATCAACAGATCACCATCATGATCCTTTCAATGACCACTGTCCCCACTACTATCTCCGATTGGCTTGAGAAAGCCAAGACCATCCACACTCAAAAGGCATGCATTGCTGTCCTTAAGAAAGGACATAGGACCCCCTTGACATTCACCACCTATTCCTCTGCTTCTGATCCAAACACTATGGATGTTGATGCAATCCACATCTCCAAGCTTACTCTGGAAGAACAAGCCCACTGCTTCCAGGAAGGTCTTTGTCTTCAATGCCACAAGAAGGGACACAATACCCAACAATATCACACTTTTACATCTCAGACTGCTCAGACAAGGTCCTCAAACAATCCCTTCCAGAACCCACAGTGAGTCCAAGCTACCAACACCTCCTCAGTCACCTCAGTCACCACCCCCTCTGCACCCTCCACTCCTAAACCACCTTCCACCCTGGAAACCTATGTTAACAACCTTCACACTGGAGGGAAAGATGAAGGCAAGATACTTCAAACCTTGAAGCTCTGTTTCAACAACATGCCAAAGAAGGAGAGTTCCTCAGGTTTTCAGAAGGGAAGTTGTCCTGACATCCTCTTCCCTAGATATTTCTGCTGTACTCGTAGGACTAGCCAATGAATGTACCATGTGTCTTCCAGTCTCTTTACAAGCAGGATCTCAAAGCATTGACACCACTGCTCTCATTGATAGTGGTGCCACCAGTAGTTTCATTGACACCTCCCTCATCCTGAAGCTGTGCTCTGCCATCTGCCATCTCCCCCAGCCCCTCATTGCCTACAATGTAGATGGAACACAAAATCACCAAAGAACAATCAAATGGTCCATCACCACCAACATCATCTTTCCTAATGCCTCTGACAAAATCACCCTCCTTGTCACCTCCCTTGGCTCCCCTTGTATCATCCTTGGAACACCCTGGCTTAGTTCCTTCTTGGTGTATCAAATTTACTGATGTCTTCTCTGAAAAGGTGTTTAGTGTCCCCCCCCACACCATCCCTTTGATCATACAATCAATCTTAAACCCTCCTTTGTCCCCAAGATTGCCAAAATCTACCCCCTGAATCCCACAGAAAATGAAGCCTGTTGGATTTTCATTGAAGAAAATCTCAAAACTGGTCATATTGTCCCCTCCAAATCCCCCCAAGCATCCCTGTTCTTCTTTGTACCTAAGAAGGATGGAACTCTTTGCCCTTGTCAGGACTATCACTATCTGAATTCCCACACTATTTGCAATGCCTATCCACTCCCTCTCATTTCTTAACTTATTGATGATATGAAGGACTCAACATTGTTCACCAAATTTGATGTGTGCTGGGGCTACAATAACATTCATCTCAGGGAGGAGGACCAATGAAAAGTAGCATTTATCACACTGTTGAGACTCTTCGAACCTACCATTATGTTCTTTGGCTTTAACAATGCTCCCTCCACCTTCTAGGCTTTCATGAATCACATCTTCACAGACATGATTGCTGAATGCTGGTTGAAGATCTACATGGATGACATCGGTATTCATATCAAGGATGACATGGCACTACATCACACCAGGATGAAATGGGTGCTCCTCCAACTATGTGAACACAACCTCTCCCTGAAGATCTCTAAGTGTTCATTTGATGTAGCCACCATGGAATATCTTGGCCTCATTATCAGTCAGGGACAGATCCAAATGGATCCCACCAAGCTTTCAGCAATCCAGGACTGGAAACCCCCTTCCTTGGTCAAGGGTACTTGATCCTTCTTGGGCTTTGCCAACTTCTACCACAAATTCATTCCCAGTTTCTCAGATCTTGTCACCCCTCTCACCCTCCTCATCCAAAAGGATGAACCATGACTCTGGACCCCTCTTCAACAATGTGCTTTTGACACTCTGAAGGATCACTTCTCCTCCTCTCCAGTCCTTGCCTTCCCTGACATCTCCCATCCCTTCTCCATCATGATGGATGCCTCTCTCCTTGCTGCCAGTGCCATCCTTCTTCAATCTGATACAAACAGTGACATCCACCCCTGTGCCTACTTCTCAAAAACATTCAGTCCTACCAAGCAAAATTATGACATTTACAACAGAGAGTTGCTAGCAGTCATCCTCACTCTTCAAGAGTGGCAACAGTACCTCCTGGAGACCTCCCATCCTGTCACCATTCTTATGGATCATAAGAACCTCTTGTACCTCAAGGATCCCTGAAAACTCTCTTGTTGCCAAGCTTGCTAGTCCCTTTTTCTCCAGGACTTTGATTTTGTCTGGCAGGTCACCCCAGGTACCTGTATAGCCTCCATGGATGCTCTTTCCCACAAGGATCTCATTGATACTTCCCTCAACAATGTCTCCTCTCCCATTCTCCTGGATCCTCACATCATTGCTACACTTGACCTCACCCTTGCCAATACTATCCATTCCTCTTCCTCCTCTGATCCTCTTGTTCTTTGTGCCCTCTAGAGTCTTCATGAGGGTTCCCCTCTCTTCCCTCAATCCGTGCTCTCTGACTGGTCCCTTGATAATGGACATCTTTTCTTTCAACATCACATGTACATTCCCCCTGCCTTTCGTTCTCCCCTCCTACTTGCCCTTCATGAATCCCCCACCACTGGCCATATGGGTTTCTTTCATACTAAGGCTCTCATTGAGTGTGATTTCTGGTGGCCAGGTCTCTCTACTTTTGTCAAAAACTTCATTGCCAGGTGCACCCTCTGTCAGCAATCTAAGGTGAACAGCCACCCCACAGTTCCCCCCCTCTCTCCTATCCCTTCCATGACATCACTGCCATTCTATCAGCTCTCCATGGATCTTATCACTGACCTTCCTATCTCTTCTGGATTTGACTCCTTGCTGGTCATGGTCAACCATGGGCTTATGAAGGGGGTAATACTCATCCCTTACCTGAAAACCATTGATGCTGCAGGGGTAGCATAGCTCTTTTTCCACCACATATTCAAAAGGTTTGGTCTCCATGACTCTATCATCTCTGATCATGGCCCACAGTTTGCCTTTGCATTCACACGAGAACTGGCTTGCCTCCTTCACTATGATGTACACCTTTCCACCACCTATCACCTCCAAATGGACAGTCAAACTGAGCAAACAAACCAAGAAATTGAGACCTATCTTGGTCTATTTTGTGCCAACCAGCCACACTTGTGGTCCTCATTCCTCACCACTGCTAAGTTCCATCACAACTCCTCCCCTCATTCCTCCATTAAAGCCTCTCCATTCTCCCTCATGCTCAGTTATGAACCACAAGCTTATCCCATCCTAGGAAAGACCTTCATTCCCACTCTCTCCTCCCACCTCACTCTCCTTGAGGAATCTCATAAAGAAGTGCTCGCTGCTCATGACTCAGCCTGCTGGTTGATGATGCAACACACTTCTCAAAAGTTCTCTCCATGGAAGGTTGGAGATAAGGTATGGCTAGAGGCAACCAATCTCCACATCCCCTTCCTGTCTTGGAAACTTGCTCCCAAATGCCTAGGCCCTTTTGAAAAATTTCAGGTTCTATCCCCCCTTATCTATCACTTATGTCTCCCACCCACATGGAAGATACATGACATCTTCCATGCCACCCTCTTATTGTCTTTCTGCTTGTTAGAACGCGTTCTTCTCTGCTCCACTCTGGTCAGTCAGAGGTGTGGACGAAAGGGGCAAGAGGGACAAGAGGAGTTTGGAAGGTGTCTGGAAGGTCGGAGGTGTTGAGGATGTTGGTCTCAGCGATGCAGGATGGCACGCTGTACCCTTGTGTGCTCTCAGTCCTCTGAGGTCAGAGGTTGGATAGAGGAGGATGGAGATGTCGGAGATGGAATCCGATGGAGGAAGACTGAAGAGAGAATAGGAGAAGATGGCTATAGTCGATTAATGAGATATTCAGACTGGACTGTACCAGAGGTAAGTACAGAGTATATATAGTATGGAGTCCAAGGCTATGTACTATGGATGACAGAGATGGATGACTGAGACGGAGATGGAAGGGAAACTACTCCAGAGCTGTGCTTGCGTAGAGAACACAGCTACAGGCGAAGTCTATGAGCAGAACTAACTAAACAGAGATAGTATATAACAGGAACAGGAACAGGAACTGAGTCTGGAGGTATATACAGGAGTTGGAGAGGAAATATGAACAGAGATGGGGATGGAGGAATAGAGATAGGACCAGAGCTGACATGAGTTGTGACACTGCTCCACAGAAGTACATGGACCATCATTCCTGTCACCACCCCCTGATGTAATCGAAGGCAAAGAAGAATACAAGGTAGACAGCATTCTTGCACACAGGGGCTCTCCTGGCCACTATCAGTACCTGACTGCATGGAAGGGTTATTCAGCATCCAAAAATATGTGGGAACCTGAGAGTTATCTCCATCATGCCAAGTCCATCCTCTTCCAGTATAAAAAGACCCACTTCCTATGATAGATCCAATGTCCTTTTCCACTGCTTTCTTTTATATCACTATCCTCTTGAACACCTTCTTCCCTCTTGTTCACTGTGTCTGCTATGTTCTCTCCCCCTTTGCCCAGTTCCTCCTCTTTGCTTTGAGTTTTTCCACTATCACTTCTTTACTTTTGTAGCCTGTGTGGCCTATCTTTCTTCCTGCTTCCTCAATCAACATGCTATCTGCCACCATCCTCACAAATCCCATCCTCATCCACACCCTTGAAAGTGATATGTTGTTTGAGCAGGATGAGATTATGCAGGAACTTGTGTGCCATTTTCATGATATTTCCTACATTCAATCATTTCACTTCCAATCTGCCCCCTCTGATTTGCCTGTTGACTTCAGTCTCCCTCTTTGCCTTTTGATCAATCGTCTCCCAGAATGAATTCTCACCATCCTTCACATTCATGGTTTCCATAGTTATGTTGAACATCATGATCCTCAATTACTATATCCCACCTTTTGTCATATCTTTCTATTCATGCCTATGGACACTTGGGATAGATACTTTTCTTTACTATCCACATTGGAGGTTCATCCTCTGCTGTTGCCTATTCCCGCTCCCCCTTCTCCTCCTCCTCTCCTTGATTGTCTCTCCACAGCTCCCTCTACTCCCTCTTCTGGAGATGTCCCCTTGGACTTGTCTGATGAGTATGCCTTCAACCAGTCTGCCTTAGCCCTTAACCAGGCAAACATGCAACTCATCCATCTTCCCAATGGCTCACAGGTACTCTCCTCCACCATCTGCACCATCACATCTCCTATATGTCATCGACCTGCCACCACCACCACCCATTGCTTTCACTGCAAGCTTCTGGGTCATTACCAAGATGACTGTCCAGAGTATCGATGCCCCTCCTGCCATATCTTCTCCCCTGGCCATCCTGCTCACTGTGTTTTACCACACAGTGCACCTTTTGCCAGCACTGGGGACACGGAGCCCACTTTTGCCCTGCATGTACCTGTGGATGCTGCAGCCAAACTGGTCATCTCCTTGATGACTGTCCATTTGAATATTACACTCCTGAACAAGTCACTGGAGTTTTCACTGGCCTTCCTATGTCATCAGCCCGATCTTGAGGTTCTCAAGCTTGGAGCTCAAGCATATGAAGGGGGTAATGTTACAATTTCTTTCCTCTATCCATACATTCTCCTACTATCTTGTCTCTATCTATCCCATTCCCACATCCCAGGCCTTTTCCTTTACTAGTATTCTCATGTTCTCCTCCTTTGGAACATTCTCAAAGTATCCATCATTCCCTTGTAGTCACAATGCTTACATTCCAGTCCAATTCAACTCAGACTCTGGTTTTAGCTGCTCTTTTGTTTCTTTCCTTTCACAGTACATGATCTGTACATGCTTAGCTCTACTTATAAAGACCTTAGCTACAAACCCTGTACTACATTCTTGTTCTACACAATTTAGCATCACCTTGAGTCATCCTCAGTCTGAGCATTCTTCCGAACCCTCATTCTTCATCTCTAGTCTGGTCTTTGACCATATAGTTCCTTTCATTCCCTTTGGGCTGATTCATACCTCTTTGTGAGTGTCCCGTCCATTGGTCAGTCTTAGTCCACATACTTGAGGTATATGTCACAACCCATGTCAGCTCCAGTCCCCATCTCTATTCCTCCATCTCCATCTCCATTCATATTTCCTCTCTGACTCTTGTGTATACCCCTGGACTCTGTTCCTGTTCCTGTTCCTGTTATTTACTATCTCCATTTAGTTAGTTTTGCTCATAGACTTCACCTGTAGCTGTGTTCTCTATGTGAGCACAGCTCTGGTATTCTCCTATCCAGAAGCATAGCTCTAGAGTAGTTTCCCTTCTGACTCCATCTCAGTCACCCACCTCAGTCATCCCAGTACATAGCCTTGGACTCTGAAGTATATAATTCCTGTACTTACCTCTTGTACACTCCAGTCTGAATATTGACTTAGCTTATCTTCTCTTCTTCCTTCCTCAGTTTTCCTCCGTTGGATTCTGTCTCTGACATCTCCATCCTCTCCTGTCTGACCTCCAACCTCAGAGGACTGAGAGTGTGCAAGAGTACAGTGTGCCACCCTACATTACTGAGACCAATGTCCTCGACACCTCCGTTGTCTCTGTCCTTCCAGACCCCTCTCAACCTTCTTGCCCCTCTTGTCCACACCTCCAACTGATCTGGAGCAGAGTGGAGAAGAACAGGCTCTAACAGTACACCCTGTGTAACACTGGTTGCTCCATGCACACATCACAGTCCATCTTGCCATTCAGGTAGGCATTCAAGACATCAACAGACCATAGATGGAGATTGTGGATGGTAGCAAGCACAAGGATGATGTGGAGGGTAGGAAGATGCACTGTGGGGGAAAACACCTGAAGGTATTTGAATCCAGGTCACTGGGAGAACCCCTAGATGACCAGATGGCCTTTGTATTGCTCAAAGGTGCCATCATCACAATATTTCTTCACAAACACCCACTTTGATCCAATGACAGGACTGTGTGTCAGACATGGCACAAGTGTCCATGTGTCATTTGTCTTGTGGGCAGCTAGCTTATTGAGAGCAGCCTGTCTCCACTCAGCAGCATCCTCCCACTTCATTGCCTCCTTGAATGACCTCAGATGGAGAGTGTTCACAGTGAAACACTGTGCAATGCTGGCATCCTCTTCATCTGAGTCACTCTCCAAGTCCTCATCACTCAACTGTGCTGGACTCAGCTTCCACCATTCGCAAGAGGGCTGACAATTTCTAAGTGGCAGATGCACTCCAATACCAATTGGGCTCTGCTTGGGCATAGGTCCTAGTGATGGTGATGTTTCTGGGAGTGGATTTGATGGTGCAATGAGCATAGCTGGGTCTGGATCAGGCAGTGAATTTGGAGCAGTAATAGATGTAATGGAGTCTGCATCCTGTTCCTCATCAGGAGCAAGCCCCCCTGCAGGACAAAAAACCCAAGATGTCTCAGGATTGTCATTGCTGACTAGATAATCAGCAGGTGGCATATACAGTGACTCACAAAATTGTCCCAATGTTTGACACTTTTTTTATTGTTCATTGAATATCATTTGCACATAAACAGATATAATCAAAGTGTTGGTGTATGAAAGAATGCCTGTACTCTTGGCGAGGCAATGATAAATGAATTATGTAATTTGGATCAGTAACCATGGAGATACATGCAATTTAAAACTGACACTCATTGGGACAATTATGTGAGTGTCATTTAGATATATTAAAATCTGATGCTCCATTGTTTCTATAGCAACCAACTGTTGATAGATTGTTACCATGGTTATGGTATCCATCTCAGAA
>JBBPLV010000956.1:0-12734 GCA_038089975.1 Boletellus ananiceps | reverse complement strand
AGGATCATTGTCTTGTTGAAAAATGAGGTCCTTCAAAGAAATTTCATTTTCCTCCATGCTGGGTAGTAGGTTCTGCTCCAAGATATCCACATACTACTTGGCATTCATCCTTCCCTCAACCTCTGCAAATCTTCCTATACCCTCCCAATCCATACAGTCCCATACCATGATATTTCCCTTACCAAACTTGACTGTTTCCTGGACTTCCCTTTCAGTCAACCCCTCTCCCACCTTTTTCCATATCCACTATCACCTATTTGAAGCTATTCTGTTGATTTTAGTTTCATCAGACTATATTACCCTCTTCTAATCCTCCACAGTCCACTCCTTGTACTTTAAAACAAAGTCCAGACACTTTCTTCTATGTACTTATTACAATTTCTTGTCTAACTGCATGCTCATTCCTCATCTCTTGTCTTTATCCTTCTTATTCTTGCATCCCTAGTATATTCCTTTATGATTATGTTCATACTCTTCTTATTACAAGCAATCTAGAAGCATCTATCATTCATCTTTAGTCTTTTTTGTCATTCTTATTATGCAGTCATCCAATTCAACTCAGACTCCTTTTATATCTTCTTTTGTTCTTCCCTTTATGGTACTTGGTCTGTGCACAACAGGCTTGGCTATATAAGCCTTAGACACAAGTCATGTACTGCATTCTTGACCTATGTAATTCAGTGTATTCTTGAGTCCTCCCAGTCCCTCTAAGCTTTCTTTCTTCAACCAGTCTCAGACTATACTAGGGTTGTCAAGGTTCAGTTCTGAACCTAGGTTCAAACCTGAATCTCTGAACTGAACTCCAAGGTTCAGGTTTGGTTCAGGTTTGGATTCAGGCTGAGAGTACAAGGTTCAGGTTCAGGTTCAGGCTTTACTCTATACTAGAGAACTAGTTCAAACTGGTTCAAACTTCTGTGAACCTGATACTCAGATCAGCAAATTACAACCTCAGACACAGTGATGTGTAATGATATTACAGCATATTATTGACAACATAGTTACATCAGTAAATCACTTTGGTTTGCTCAGTTCTATAGTTGTACATAACTTATCCTTACAGTGGCTCAAATAAGTGTCCCAATGTTGGAGCATTTTGGAAAGATATAACATTTGCAAGAGAACTAAAATACATTAGTTCTAACCCTTGCAGGGTCATCAATAGCCCTAGCCATTGTCCTGATAATGAGCCCTTAGTCATGTGATTTGGTTGCCATGGCACTGAGATATAACCATTTCAAAATGACATGTCATTGGGACACTTATTTGAGCAACATTTCTATTCTACAATTTTAGTACTTTGTATGCTCTCTCTTTGCCTTTATCACTGCCTCTAGTCTTTCAGGCATGCTTTCTATCAATCTTTGACATTCCTCAACCTCTATCTTGCCCCATTCCACATCAATCCTTTTCCAAAGCTCCCAAACCTCTCTTGGTGGTGTTGTATAGCTGTTGGGCTTCTTTTTGAGAATTTGCCAGAGATATGCAATTGGATTAAGGTCTGAAGATTGTGCTGGCCAACCA
The DNA here is from genome assembly GCA_038089975.1 of Boletellus ananiceps. NCBI lineage: Eukaryota > Fungi > Basidiomycota > Agaricomycetes > Boletales > Boletaceae > Boletellus > Boletellus ananiceps. Next base: position 11,213 of record JBBPLV010000956.1, on the reverse strand, counting down.
AGAACCTTAATATCTTGAGATTCCAGTCACTCCTGGGCTTTTTTAGAGGTGTGCTTTAGGTCATTATCTTGTTGAAAGATAATGCTCTTCTCAAGGATTCCAGAATTTTCCATAGCAGGAAGTAGATTATCCTCCAAAATAGAGACATACTGTTCAGCATTCATCCTCCCTTCCACCTCTGCAAGGATTTCCACTCCATTCCAACTCATGCATTCTCAAACTATCAAGGAACCTCCTCCAAACTTTACTATCCCCTGTACCTTCTTGTCTTGCAAAGGTTTTCCTGCCACTTTCCACACATACTTCCTTCCATCTGACCCAATCCTGTTAATCTTGGTCTCATCTGACCAAATTACTCTAGTCTAGTCCTCCATAGTCCAGTATTAGTGCTTGAGAGCAAAGGTCAGCCTATGTTCCCTATGTTTAACAGACAAGAGTGGTTGCTTTTTCTTAACTACAGCCTTTAGAGATGCAGACTTTAGCACATTGCAAACAGTTTGGAAAGAGACAGGAAAGGTGAGGGTAGAATTGATGAGATGGATTGTCTGGATAGCATTTTCAACCTTGCCAGAGGTAATACTAGAGACAATTCTTCTCCTGTAAGTAGGGGAAAGCTTGGAAGGAGGGCCTAATTTGATGTTTTCCTTGCCTGGATGAATTTCCTTGATAGCCCTGGCCACAGTGGACTTTCCCAGACTAGTTTGGGAGGATATTTTCCTAACAGAAAGGTCAGATTCAGAGAGAAACAAGATATTGGCTCTAGCAGAGGTGGAAATGGGTTTCATGGTGAAGTAGGGTTAGCTTGGTGGTATTCCTACCCTTTATAGTGCTCAGGGTTATGTAAGTTAAATAATGAGATAGGGTTGAAGCACAGCATCTATCAGAATATTATGCTATTTACCAAATGATGATTGATAACATCAAGATCAAATAAGTGTCCCAATGACATGACATTTTAATATGCTTATATCTCAGTGCCATGGCAACCAAATCACATGACTAAGAGCTCATATTCAGGGCAAGGGTTAGAACTAATGTGTTTTGATTCTCTTGCAAATGTCACATCTTTCCAAAATGCCCCAACATTGGGACACTTATTTGAGCTACTATACTTGCTGAATTTTGTGTCCCTCCTCATCTGTTGATTAATCATCTTCCCAAACAAGTTTTGACTACTCTTCATCTTCACAGTTTTTATACTTTTGTCAAACATCTCAACTCCTACATTTTATATCCCACCTTCTGTCATATCTACCAATCTTTGCCTATGGACACTTGCAATAGATACTTTTCATCATTGTCCACCATTCACTCCTCCCTATTACCTGTTCTATCTCCTCTCTCTCTGCCTTCCCTTCTTACTCATCCCTCCTTGGCCCCCACTACCTCTCCCCCTCTAGAAGACATCCCCTCTGACTCTTCAAATGAGTATGCTCTTGACCAGTTGGCTCTGGCCCTCAATTAGACTAACATCCAACTCTTTCATCTCTCCAACAGCCAGCATGTCCTCTCTTCTGCCATCCAAACTGTTGTATCCCCCTTACAATGATGACCTATCTCCTCTAGGACCTGCTACTTTCATTGTAATCTTCTAGGTCATTATCAAGACAAATGCTCCAATTACTGATGTCCCTCCTGCCACATCCTTGTCCCTGGCCATCCTGCTCACTGTTGCTTTACCACCCGATGTGTCATGACCATGACAAGTCCAACACACTCCAATATGTGGAAGCCTTCTCTGATGTTCTCTGCCCTCACCACTTGCTCCCCCTCTGCTGCACAGAACCCATCCACCTCCACCTCTGACTCAGATCCTGTTAGCTGTCTAGATCCTTTACTGTACCCTGTACTCTATCTTTTGTATCTCATGCTTTGTCCTGTCTTTCTGTCAACATCCTGTCTTGTGTCTGTCATGTACCATACAATACCCTCTCTTTCTCCATATAGTACCCTTCTTCTCTGTATGGTATTTAAACTATGGTCACTGAGGGCTTAATCCTTAGTTTGAATATCAATTAAATTCCCTCCTCACTTGCTCCCTCTGTCCCTCTGTCAGATTCTAACTCTAACTTCCCATTCCCCCTCCCTGCTGTCCTTCTGCCTTCAGGCCAGTCAGACCTCTGCCTCTCTGTTGTCCCTCTGCCTTCAGGCCAGTTGGACCCTTGCTCCTCCATCCTCCAAAGTTTGAGGACATAGAATGCATAAAGGTGCAGTGTGCTCCTTGTATCACTGAAGCCACAGTCCTTGTTTATCCTTGTCCCCTTGTTTGTCCTCCGCTTATCATGTCCCCTATATGCCCTCTGCCTTGGCAGAGCAGAGCAGAGCTTGGGGACATGGAGTCCATTTTTGCCCCACTCATACCTATGGACACTGCCATCAGATTGATCATCTCCTTGACAATTGTCCATTTGAGCATTACTCTCCTGAACAGGCCACTAGTGTCTTTGCTGGCCCTTCTACATTGTCAACTGGATCTTGAGGTTCTCAAGCCTGGAGCTCAAGTGTACAATGGGGGTAATGTTACAATTTCCTGTCTATGCATATATTTATTCCTTGTCTCTTGCTCCATCCCTTCCCATTCTCATATTCCCTATATCTTTATTTACAATTATGTTCATGTTCTTCTTATCACAAATGATCCCAAGGCATTTATCATTCCTCTTTAGCTCTTTTGTCATCCTAATTATGCAGTCATCCAATTCAACTTGGACTCCCTTCATTTCTTCTTTTTTTCTTCTCTTTACAGTACTTGGTCTGTGTACCACAGGTCTAGCTATATAAACCTTAGTCACAAAGCCATGTGTTATACTTGGTGTGGGTAGCAATCAGTGTAGAATCAAGTAGCTGGTCAAGGATTTGAGGTTTCAATGGAGGGCCACACAAAGAGAGGGCAAGGCTGCTCTTTGGAGTACAAGGTAGAGTCCCAGAGTCCAGAGATCTGGGAGAGTGAAGCTATATTCGAGTAAGACTAGCTTGGGGCTACAGGGTATCTGTGGCTAGGTTTATATACTTTGGAGAGAGGGTGCACAGACCAAGCTGTGTAGGTGCCAATAAGGTAAGAAGTGAATCAAAGGACATCATGATGAGTCACAATGAGTCATGAATGAGTCAAAGTGAGTCAGAGATAAGAAATGAGTCATAGTGAGTCAAGGAGAAGGAAAGAAGTCAAGATGAGTCATGGTGACTCGGAAGTAAGAAGTGAGTCATAAGAAGTCAGAATGAGTCAGAGATAGAAGATAAGGAAAAGGGGTGAGAAATGATAAGGAAAAGATAGGGGTGGAATAAGGAATTGTAACATTACTCCCATTCTATCCTTGAAATCTCTTGAGTTCAAAAAGGCTCTTGCTTGATTAGGTCATAGTCAGCAAAGAAATGTACTCCCTGGTTGAGGGTTTGAAAATCAACTGTGAGGGGTGGCTCATCAGGGTCAGGAGTATGGCCCATGCAATGAGTCTGGAGCATGAATTTAATGGTAGGCCATTCTGGTAAGCCCATGGGACAGGTCCACTCATTGATTTTGAAATCATATACTGCATCATGGTGACCCATGGGTCTATGGGATCATATTGAGGGGCATTGGGTGTGAACTCAACTGCAGTGATGTGGGAGTCAAGAGTGACAGCAGAGGAGAATTCACTGGGGGTAGATTCAGGAGAGAATAGATTGGGGGTAGTGCAGGGTGAGAATGGTGGTGAAGATGGTTGCAGGTGTGGGGACATGCCCTGGGATCTGGTCTGCCTGTATGGGTGGAAGCAAGGAGGAGGAGAGGGAGTTCCCCATCATGACAATGAGTCACTAGAGGAGACAGAGGAGTGAGGGCTTCTGCATGGACCCATACAGTTGGCAAGGGTGTGTCTGGGGGTAGTCTGGGAGTAGCCAGGGCAGGTGTACCATTTGCAATATAGTTTGTTATGGCTGAGACAGTGACAGTGCAGGCATACCTGCCAATAACGTTCATGGGAGTCTGCCAGTGGTGTGTCATTCTGCATGGTGTTGCAAGAGTCTGGGGAGACAGGGTCAGCAAATGCAATGTTGTCAGGGAGGGTAAGGCTGATGTTCCCAAAGGAACAGAGCATTTCATCAATATAATCTATAGCCCCTCCTAGGTTGAGTTGAGTCATGGCAGTGAGAAGGGTATTGTGGAGACAAAGATCAGAGCATTGAAGAAGAAGAAGATGGATGTAGATGGCAGGGTTCTCTGAGATGAAGTCTGAGAGGGCAATGATGGTGTTGCAAATAGACATATGGTGGGTGTAAGTTTTCCAAAGGAAATGAAGGGGGGATATGGAGACAATGATGTGGTCTAGAGTGGTGACAAGGCAGGAGTCAAGGAGGATGGCATTGAGGAGGGCATCAGCAACAGGGGAGGGGGTATAGACTTGAGTGCCATTCATGATGAAGGGAAGTGTGGTGGTGGGAATGTGGGAGGCATCCATAGTGATGGTTGTGTTGGGAGGAACTGGGAGGTCAACAATGGCAGAGGGAATTTTTATAGTCCTAGAGGGCTTTCTTGGCATGGATAAATTCATTTTCTAGGAGCCAGGAGTCTTCCTCCACAGAGTAACCCTTCCAGTGGACAAGGTATTTCTGGTGAGAAGGGGCACCCTTGTGCCAAAGAACCTTCTCAATTTTGTAGTGTTTTTCATTATTTACAAGGTCTGGTGGCAGGAAAGGGTAGTTCCATCCATGGACAGGGTTCTCATGATAAGGAGATAGAAGAGAAGTGTGGAAAGTATTGTGGATTCTCTATGTTTGAAGGAGTCAGAGTTTGTAGGTGATGGGGAACAGCAGTGATTATGAAGGGGCCTTCTCTTTTTGTGACAAATTTGGGATTGGGTAGAGAGTGTTTCAGGTTATGCCCCTCCAACCATACTTTATCTCTGTCCTTGAAGGGTTTGAAGATCTTCCAATCCTATGCCTTCATAGTTTGACAGACAAGTTCATGTGCTGCAAGGGCTTCTTCTCATGCCACAGTCAGAAGCTTAAGGCATGATTCTACTGTAGGAATGGAAGTCTTGGAGATTAAGGTAGGGAAGGGGCAGAGTTCATATCCCATCATGAGATAGAAGGGTGATTGGTTGGTGATGGAATAAGGGCAGTGGTTGTATATGAATTCAGTGAGGATGATATATTCAGCCCAAGCTGCAGGGTTTGCATTACAGAAGATGTGGAGATATGTTTCAACCTCTTGGTTTACTTGTTCAGTTTCTCTATCAGTTTGTGGGTGGTAGGCTGTGGAGAGGGTGAGCTCATATCCAAGAAGTCTTCCAAGCTCTTTGACAAAGGAGGATGCAAATTGAGGTCCTCTGTCAAAGATGATTTTCTCATAGAGGCTGAATCTTTTGTATACAGTGGAGAAAAAGAGGGCAGCAATGCCCATGACATTCATGGTTTTCTTGATAGGACAGAGAATCACCCCCTTTGTAAGGCCATGGTCAACCACAACCAATAAGGAATCAAAACCTGCAAAGAGGGGAAGGTCAGTGATAAGATCACAGAACACTTGTTGAAAGGGGCAGTGAATAGGAGAGAGGGGGGGTGTCAGGTGGGTGTTGGTTTTGTGTTGCTGGCATACAGTGCAGCCAGCAACATACTGTCAGATGAAGGAGGCAAGATCCAGCTGCTAGAACTTGGAAGCAACAAGCTGGTGAGTTTTCAGGACATCTGGGTGACCAGCTGTGGAGTGATCATGATGCTGGGAGACAACAGAGTGGCAGAGGACAGAATCGGCAGGAATGTAGACTCAACCTTGGTAGGTGTCACATCCCATGTCAGTCCAACCCTTATTTCCAATCCTCCACTCCTTCCTCCAATCTGATACTCCTATCTCCAACTCCTGTATATCTCTCTTTTTGGAAGGGGACAGGCACTTCCAAATGGGGTGCAGACCAAGAGACAGCCAAGGGATAAGCTTGAAGTGTAGAAACTCACTTCTAGTTGGATAAGGAGAGGTCTTGCAACACAGAGTGTGTGGTTGACAAGATCAAGGGTAGATGATAGTGAAAGAGTAGTGCTCTGAGTGAAGAGTGGAGGGATGATGGAAGGGCACTCAAGTCTCAGAGAAAGAACTCCTTGAACTGCTTGTATCGTATTTGGGCCAAAGGGCCAGGTTTATATACAGTCTGGTACTAAGGTTTAATCTCAGACTGAATGTTGAAACACTATAGTGAAACAAATGAGTAATATCTGAAACAGTAGGTGAAACGATAAGAAGCATGTTTCAATATAGATAAAACAGCTAGAAGTAGAAGAATGATGAAGGTGAAACATCCAATAGAAAAGAAGTGTTTCACCTATTGATGTAATGGTTCTAGACTTCTGAAAGAGTCTAGTCCATGCTATAACATGAGAAGCATACATGTAATAGATCATTAGTCATGGGAGATCATCTGAAAATGATAAGATGAATAGATAAGATAAAGATAAGATATCTTTCTTCAACATCTCTAACTCCTTGTATATATTCTCCAACTCTGTTCTGACATCTTATCTCTTATCTCTGTTTATCTCTGATTCTTGTACTCTATACTCACAGCCAGTATCTCATATTGCCAGTTCTGGACATTGCCTCCTCACCTTAGTTCCATACCTCATTAGTGATCTGGCATCAGTCCTCTCCAACTTCCATCTCTGCCCTCCATAGTATATAGCCTCAGACTCCATACTATATAAGCTCTGTACTTATCTCCTATAACCTTAGTCTGAATATTGATTCCAGTCAATCTTCTCCTTTTCTCTCTTCAGTCCACCTCTGTTGGATTCTGCCTCTAACATCTCCATCTGCCTCTGTCTGACCTCCAACCTCAGAGGACTGAGAGCATGCAAGGGTACAGCATGCCACTCTGCATCACTGAACCAACATCCTCAACACCTCTGACATCCCCAACCTTCTGGACACCTTCTGGACCCCTCTTGTCCATCTTGCCCCTTTTGTCCACACCTCTGACTGATCTGGAGTGGAGCAGAGAAGAATGGGCTCTAACAGCAGGTAAGGATTTCAACATCATATTTCCAGTCTGAAAGCCAGGAGTGGAACTTAGTGGGGAGTTTCCTGGGAAGGGCATGGAGGGCATCAAGGATGAGAGGGTCTGAGGTGGAGGATGTGATGACTTTGGTGGACAGCTCAGTGTCAATCAGGTTGACAAAGAGGGAAGGAGGAAGAAGAGTGAGGTCTTTGTTGTCCAAGTCCATAATGGGGATATGATCAGGATGGCAGGAGAGGGCATCAGGAGCAGAGAGGGATTTGCCAGAGATGTGAGAGAATTGGAGATCAAAGTTGGAAAGTTCAAGGAGCCAGCATACTTGGTGTCAGTTGAGCTTTTGGAGTTGGCAGAAGTATGTCAAGTTTTGGTGATCAGTGAAAACTTGAATGGGGCTGGCATGTCCAAGGAAGTAGTGATGCCAAGTGTCAAGGGTGCACATGACTGCAAGGAGTTCATGATCATAGATGTCATAATTTCACTCAGCAGGGCTAAACATCTATGAGAGATAGACACAGGGGTGCCAGTCATGGTTGGCATCTTGTTGAAGGAGGACAGTGCCAGAAGCATGCTTGGAGGCATCAGTGGAAATGATAAAGAGAGCAGTGAGATCAGGAAGGTGGAGGACTGGTTGGGCAGTGAAAATGCCTTTGAGGGAGTCGAAGGCAGTTTGACACAAGAGGGTCTAGGCCCAGGGTTGATTCTTTTTGGTGAGGTCAAGGAGAGGTCAGGCAATGTCAGAATAATGGATGATAAAGCATCAGTAAAAGTTGACAAAGCCAAGAAACAACTGAATATCCTTGACCTTCTGAGGTGTGGGCCATTCAGCTATGCTGGCCACTTTGGTGGGATCTATGACAAGAGATCCTGGTTTAATGACAAGACCAAGGTAGTCAACTTCCTGTATATGGAAGGTGCATTTCTCTAGTTTAAGGTAGAGATCTGACTTGATCGTCTATTGAAGAACATGTTTTACTCAGGCTTGATGGATGATGGGGTCATCATCAGAGTAGATAAGGAGGTCATCTATGTAGATGATAAGCCATCCTTCTGCAATCATGTCTTGGAATATATCAATCATGAATTGTTGGAAGGTGGGGGGTGAATTAGTCATGTTGAAGAACATGACAGTGGGTTTGAAGATCCCTTGGTGGATGATGAAGGCTGCCTTCCATTGGTCTCCTTCCTTGATGCAGACATTATTATACTCCCATTGAACATCAAACTTGGTGAACATCTTAGCCTCCTTGAGTTTGTTGATGAGGTTAGAGATGAGAGGAAGGGGGTAGGCATCTCAAATTGTGTGCTCATTGAGATATCTATAATCCTAGCAAGGATGAAGTCCACTGTCCTTTTTTTTACAAAGAAGAAGGGAGAGGCCTGAGGAGATTTGGAAGGTTGAATCTTTTCAGATCAGAGATTTTCATCAATAAAGTCATCTGTGGCTTTTCATTTGTCTGAGGATAGAGGATACAACTTTCTGATCTCTGGGATAAAGGTCTCTTTGAGGTTAATAGCATGGTCATAGGGTTGAGAAGGAAGTACATAGTCTATGGCTACTTTGCTAAAGACCTTAGCAAATGTGGAGTATTCGGAGGGAAGGATTTTCTTGGGTTTTGCCAATTCTGCTTGAATGGCAAGTTCAGTGGAGAGGGTAAGTTTATTTATCTGGGCCATGACCTGGGCATTGGCAAAGTGAGATCTACAATGTTGGATCTGGTTGATGATGTATTGGTTGTGGACATAGACATTGAAGCTGTTCTCATCTTCTGTGTAGTTATAGCAATGGAAACCATGGAGTTCATCTGCTTGGAGAGTGGTTTCTTCTCTGGGGTTAACAGGAGAAATGGCAGGTGCTGACTGTGTGTGCTTGGTCAGGTAGACAGTGCATTGGGCATGGCAAACCTTGTCAAGGAGGAGGAATTGGTCTTTGGCTAATGGGATGATTACCCAGCCAGCCTTCCAATCAATAGTGGGTTTAGTGGCATGAAGCCAGGGATATCCTAAGATAATATTCTCCTTCCCACCATTGATGATATAGAAGGCAATTCACTGGATGACCCTACTGATTTCTGTATAAAGGACAGCTTCATATTTGCATGTGGAATTGGTGGTGGAGTCAGTATTCTTAATGAGGAACAGTTTGGTGATGGGATGTATGGAGATGTTGTAGTGCTTGGTGAAATCCCAGTCAATGCAGTTGATCTGGACTCCAGAGTCTAGGATGGCAGTGGTTTCGATGGCTTTCATAGTGAGGGAGAAAATGATTAATTTGATTGGGAGATACAAGGAGTTTCATTTCTTTGGAATACTGGATGGTGGTAGAGGTGACTGGCATCAATGCAGGCCTCTGTTTCAAAAATCCTGCCTGAAGGCTTCCTGTCCCAACTTTCTGATGGTGGAGTCTTTTTCGACTTCCTCTATTGAAGCTGATCCTTCTATCACAGCCACTTTCTGAGCCTGGAAGGGGTTAGTGGAGCAGGGGTTAGTATTGTTGTTCTTTGGGCATTCTCAGGACATGTGTCCTTTCTATCTGCATTAGAAGCAGCTTCCTTCCTTCCAGTAGCGTTCCTGTTCCTTGTTGGTCAACTTGGTGAGACAATCCACATCCATGGCATTGGGATCATTGAGATCTTTGGTAGGGGGGGTTGTTCTGGGTGTGACTGAAGGAGAGAAGACCACTTGGGTCCTTGTGGAATACTATTTGGCTACTGCAGTCATGAAGCATTTTTGGGACAAGAACTGGTTGACCTTCTTGTACTGGCCCTCAGGGGTGGTGGGAATAGTATTGAGGGTGTACATTCTATCTGAGAGCCAGGGTGGAATCTCAGTGCAGAGGTAGTGGATGATAGTAGCTACATTGGCCATGGTGTCTAACTTGGCTTTGATGACTTTGAGTTTGAACTCAGCAATGTACTATACTTGGATAAGTAATCATCCCAGTAGATGTGGGTGTTGGTTAGCCAGGTAGTAGCTTCTGCTTCTGCCTGGGAGTTCTGGAAGGTTTCATTGAAGTCTCTGAGGAATGTGATGAAGGTTCCAAAAGTTTGAGAGTCTAGGACAGTCTTGGTTCTGACTGCTGCCCAACTCTTGGCTGTTCCTTCTGTCATGAACAAAAGGGCAAATCCAATTTTCTTGTTGTCATCATTATAGAGACTTTCATTGATCAGGAGGTAAGTTCATACTAAATTCATCCAGAACTTGACATGGGCAGGAGAGTCATTGTAGGCTTCGGGTTTGTTAAGCCTTAGTTCTATGACTTTTGTGGACATGGTGGGAGCCAAAGGTGTAGGGGGAAGAACAAGGGATGGTGTTTGTGATGGCATTGAGGTGGTTACTCTGGGTAGGCTCAGCTGTCTGGAAAGTTGCTGAGTGAGTTTGGTGATGTCTCTGGTTTCTAGAGTGTGGAGAGAGACAGGGAGTTCTAGGCTGTTGAAGGGGTCTAGGTATTCCTGAGGGGTTTGATTTCCCTCAGGTTCTGGTTCTGAATTATTGTGTGGTTCCAATTCTGGGGTGGAGGCTTGCCACCAACAGTGTGAGGAGTCAAAAGGATTTCAATAGAAAATGGTGGTTTCATGGGGAGAAGGTGCTACTAGATAGTAGGCCTAGGGAAAAGCTAGTCTTTTGTTACACTTGACATGGGCAGTGATGAGCATACACTCAAGTAGCCAGTCAAGAGTTCAAGGTTTCAATGGAGGGCCACACAAAGAGAGGGCAAGGCTGCTCTTTGGAGTGCAAAGTAGAGTCTCAGAGTCCAGAGATCTGGGAGAGTGAAGCTATATTCGAGTAAGACTAGCTTGGGGCTACAGGGTATTTGTGGCTAGGTTTATATACTCTGGAGAGAGGATGCACAGACCAAGCTGTGTAGGTGCCAATAAGGTAAGAAGTGAATCAAAGGACATTGTGATGAGTCACAATGAGTCATGAATAAGTCAAAGTGAGTCAGAGATAAGAAATGAGTCATAGTGAGTCAAGGAGAAGGAAAGAAGTCAAGATGAGTCATAGCAACTTGGAAGTAAGAAGTGAGTCATAAGAAGTCAGAATGAGTCAGAGATAGAAGATGAGGAAAAGGGGTGAGAAGTGATAAGGAAAAGATAGGGGTGAGATAAGGAATCATAACACCATGTACTCTATTCTCAATCTGCACAATCTAGCATATTCTTGAGTCACTCCTCAGTCCAAGTCCTCTCTTAGTCTCTCATCACTCTTGTCTAGTCTTCAACCATATAGCCC
>JBBPLV010000954.1:0-12738 GCA_038089975.1 Boletellus ananiceps | reverse complement strand
GACTGGCAGGTGCATTGCGCGTTTGGAGCTTGGCGAGCTCCACCTTGAGACGAAGGACCTCCCCTTCTTCCTTCAGCATCTGAATCTCCATCTGCTTTTGCTCCAAGTATCAGTGGTGAATGTTCTCCGCTTCGTGATGGTCCCTCTCGTTCTCCAGCTCCAGGTGAACGATCTCCTTATCGCGCATGTAAGCCTGTGTTTTCAGCACCTTATGCTCATACTTCATCAAGGCAACACCGAGTCGCTGCTCTCGGGCACTCTCATTCAGCCCACTGAGCCATTCCTTCAAATCAGTCTTGATCTGAGTAAGTGCATTCTTCCCCTTACTGAAACTGGTTTGGGAAGTCTCAGAGTTTGCAACAAGTTGCCGCCGCGATGATGAACCTAGGCCGCTAGGCATGGATGAGGAAGACGTTGTGGAGGATGGCAGCTTTGGATACGGTGTCATATGGAAAGCAGAGTGGCTGTCCCATGATGGAGTCTGACGTTTTGCTGAGCTTGTGGGTCTCTCGAAGGGTAGCGCCGCACCAGTAGGATCATTGAACTACAAACTCTCGTTAGCTGAATAACAAATCATTTGTAAGCACCTACTACAGGGTGTTGGGGGACGGTATAATCATCAAACGTCTGTGGCTGCTCATCAGCCGGCATCATAGCATCAGCCTGGAATCCTGGAACCCCTGCAGGCATAGTCGGGTCCCCAACCCCTCCCTCGTTCGTTTCTTCCTCCTCCTCTTCTTGGTCGTCCATCGGAACATCAAAATCTGGCACCTGTTCCGCATCGGGAAAGGGTCCGGGGTCAGGATGGTCGGGGTCGTCAGCCGGTGTATTATCTTGGTTTTGAACTTGGAAGCTACCATGCACAGGAGTTGCGGTGGTCCCACCATGCTTGACGATCGAGAGAAAATCGCCAGTCCGATTGGCACCAGGACTTGCGTTGAATACCCTGGCATCATAAGCAGGGTTGCCGCGCCACAGCTGGTCGCACTCCTCCCAGAAGGGAAATTCTGCGGTGACTTGTTCTAGAATCAATATTAAAGTCAGTGAACGGTGTGAAGAAATGAATGGAAAATACCGTGAAGGTTCCGGTAATTCGCATCATTTGGACGGATGCCCTCACCAGTAGATTTGAACCTTGATGCATGGTGTCGATATTTGTTCTTCAATCTGTAGAGCAAATGTAAGCGGTTATTGTGATGAAGGAAAAACATACGTTGCAAGGCGGCTGGCCACCGCTGTGGCAAACTTTGCAGGGTGGGCGGCATACAATTGCCCGTATTGCTCATCCTGATGGAAGATAGCGTCAGCGATCACCGCATTGATATTCTTCTTCTGCCGGGAGTGAGGTTTTCCTAGAGCACCCAGATCGATCTTCTCATTGAAAAGAACAGCACGATCAGCTGGATGACCCAAGATCCAAGCCAATAGATCTCTGGTGAGCTGAGGGTACGGCTCCCAGTGAATTGGCATCTCGTTTCCGGACGTCTTACTTGACTCTTGAGTCTTTTTGGTCTGCTTCCCCTGAGGTTTAGCAGGGGATAGGCTGTGAGTACACTCCATTCTGACCGTAGTAATATCCTTACCTTTGAGCTGGATATTGCAATCTGGGGGGCAGGTTGAGACGAAAAAGAGTACTCGGGGAATCCCATAGTACCATCCCTGGAGGGTCCAGAGGGCGTGGCTGATCCCATGATGATAGTCCTTGACTTGAGCTGTAGGCGGGCAGAGCGACGTATGCCTGGACGTAACGGAGGCATAATCAATCTCCGCTTGAATCCTGCCGCATGGCCTAAGAGCTTAGCTGGGTTAAGCAGCTCAGATTTGTCAGCTTAGCGAGCGTTGAATACCACTAGTGTTTTGCACGTCCTGCGCTCGAATTTCGAGCGCGCGTAGCTGTCTGTTGAGTCGCCATCTCGCGTGCTCTCGTTCCTGCCATTTTGCATGCCCTGCACATGAACGAGTGTGCATAGCCGTCTCACGCACCCGCAATCTTGTGCATCTCCCATCTCGTGCGCTCTCACCCTCGCTCTCGCCCCCACCATCTTGCATGCCCTATGCGTGAACAAGCGTGCGTAGCCGTCTCACGCGCCTGCCATCCTGCGTACCCGCCATCTCGTGTGCCCTCGTACCCACCGTCTCACACGACCTGCGCATGAATGAGTGCGCGTAGCCGTTGGCATGAATGGTTGTCTCGCGCGCCCGCTGTCTCATGTGCCCACCGTCTCGCACACCCTTTTCATGGACAACCCCGGGTAGCTGTCGAGCTTGCACTTCCCGCTCGCTTATCGTACTCCCAACTAATTACCATATGTACCTAGCATGGTGTCTTTTTATTTGAAACACGTAGTTCCATGAGCCCCATGCCTAGTAAGGCTTACAAATCGGGAACCATAGGTGAAGCTTGACATCCTGCTCCGTCGAATTCGACTACCATGGAAGAGCAGGCGGTTATCATCCAGAAACTGTCCGAGGCCCATCCAGGCTACTCGTCGTTTATCCTCCACCTTACCACTCTCGCTTTCATCGGCCTGCCACCGTTCGTATACATCACGGACGTGAACGATTCGCGCCTGACGACACCGCTTATTGACGATATTTTTCTTGGTGCCTCTGCCATCCCAGGTGCCCCGCCCACTCTCTACGCGCACGTCCACGCTGTGGCGTGTCTTACTCCACGCGTGTTCTACGACACCGTCCTGAATGCACTCGCGGGATGGAAACCCTCGTGGGAGAACGGATGCCAGGTGTGGCCTGGCGACGAATCACCGGGCTACAACAACAACGTGGACGGCTTTCTGCACGGACTCCAGCGACTGCGCCTCGAGCATGCAAGCGATCGCTCTGCAGGAAATGGTAAGGCGACCGCTTCCACACGCAACCAAGAACCCTCGATCGTAATCCTGATCGAGGGAGCCGAAAGGCTCCTTGTGAATCTCCCGGAGTTAGTCGTCCCTCTATCTCGCCTGGCTGAACTGGTGAGTCGAATCATAGCCTCTTGTCCAGGCCGAGCTATTCACTAAAGCGGCCTTGATATAGTCGCGAACCGATGTTTCGGTTGTTTTCTTGTCGCCTGTCTCTTGGGAGGACGTCCGGCCTGCTTTCGGCGCATCCCCCGATCCGTATTACATCGACATCGAGCCGTTGACTAAACGAGGTAGGTAAGTCCGTCCCAGTGTAATCTTCCGTTCACCGAATGATTGTTACAGATACTCTCCAAAGGCTCGTGTGCGCCTTCCGCAAAACGTCTGTGTCTCGATCGTCGTCTGATACATCGCATGCGAGCTATCACCCAGCGTTACAGTCTCTCTACGAACAATACGTGGATACGCTTTACGACACCATCTCAATGTACACCCATGAGCCTATCGCACTGCAGTATATTGCCGCTGCTCGGTGGCCGGGCTTCGTGAAGCCAGTCATCAGTCAGCATGACGAGCTAGTTCGGCAAGCCAAAGAGGAAGGGTCGGATCCACCCGAGCTCGAACCCCCGAGCACGGACGGCCGCCTGCGCTTGTTCAGGTTTTTCTTGCCGACGTTCACAGCAGCCCTAGACGCGCTCTACCCACGCCTCGACAACGCCGCGGACTGGGCTGCACGCAACGACTACGATGGGAGTCCAGCCTCGGCTACGTCGAACCGTCCCCCGAACAGGGAGAAGTCGACGTCCAGTCCCAGGGTGGATCATCTTCCACACATGCATAAGTTCATTCTGATTGCCGCGTTTTTGGCGTCGACCAATCCGGCGAAGAGCGATGTACGAATGTTTGGTCGAGGGGCAGAGGAACGGAAAAAGAGGCGAAGGAAGTCAGCTTCTCCGAAGAAGAGTGGGGGTGCACAAACGATGGTCAAGGTACTGGCGCTCGAAGTGGTAATTTCCCTGTCACCGTTCTAACCATCTTACAAGGTTTCTCAACGCCTGCTGGGCCCCTCGACGTTTCCGTTGGACAGGATGCTCGCCATCTTGGGGACCTTAATAGAAGAAAACGATCACGAGACGCGACTGCACGACCCTCGATTTGAACTGCCGGGGGAATACACGGACATGGAGATTGGGCGTATCCATGTCTATGCCGCTGTACGACAGAGTCTAATCGTTCAGGCCACGCACAACTGACGAATTGAGGTTGCAGATCGCGGAACTGACATTGATGCGAGCATTGCATCGAACGAGCACGGTAGACAAGCTGGATGGACCGCCGACGTTGAAATGCGGGATATCGTATGAGGTGGCGTTGGCGCTCGCACGAGACGTCGACGTCCCGCTGAACGACTGGATGTGGGATCCAGCCTGAGCGCGGGGGCGGGCTGTGAGTGCCACGACTGGAGCGTTTACGATTCATTGGATATAGTACTAATTTGGGTCCGAGGGCGGTCTAGCGCGTGGAGTCGTGAACGAGTCTGATGACCCTGGTGATCATTGTACCTGTCCGCAGCGAGTAAACCAGGGCCCGTCCCGCCTCGCACATTATGGGAAGCCAGTGGGCCGTTTAATTGAATCCATCAGTGGTGATCCTGCTCGTGGCGATGTCAGCCTGTCTGGTGCTCGTGCGTCGGATGGCAACCTGTTCCGCTGCACCGCACAACCGGTAACTAGCAAGCAAACGCATCCAGCGTGATGGGTAAATCGATGACGGACGATTGACGATTGACGATATGAGTACAGTGGACGGTACAACAAATGCACCGATAACTGAACATGAAGCAGAGCCCAAGTTATTCCCCTGCTCGGTCCCGGTGGCTGATTATGAGCTGATGCTGATTACGATTCATCCTAAAGCTGCACGATTGCATGAACCGTTCCACCACCGCCTCATCTCCTGTGGACGCCATAAGGTGCATTCAAAAGCGCTACAAGTACACTCCTTGCTATATACTATGACTCATCTCACTTTCCCTATGGTGGACTGTTGTTTAAGTACCGGAAATCAAGGCACTCGACCTGGCTCGAACACGTCAGGTCCCCTGACCGTGAGCCCCAATATATTATTTCTAGCATACTGACTTGAACTAGCACTTGTACGCATGGTATAGCAGCACGCAGCCCCTGCCCACAACCACGAATGTGTCGAGCAAGTGCATCCAAACGAAGAACGTCCGGGCCCGAGAGCTCGCAGGAGGATGGAGTTGCTTCTCTAGGCATTGCAGCGAGCGTAGTCAAGGACGAGGAAACACCGGTCATTACAAGTACCTGAATCGATTTTCTACATACCCCTACAAGGTTGCTAACAACAAGGCAGGTACCCGGGCGACAGATCTCGCCCTCGGCCTTCGACGACTCCCTGCCGACTTTGACACTTCGGTGCATCACAGTGGCCCCGAATGGAGTACCATCAACATGCCTGTCTGAGTGAATGGCGATGTTGCTGAGTGGAGTGGCTTTATTCCGATGTGAGAATCCCCATTTCCCGCTGGTGCCGCGCTAACGGGGTTCGCAGACCGTCTAATTTGTCTGCTAGTGTTGATTTGGCAGTCCAGGCATCGTTTGAATTCCAGTCAACGTTAGGTGATGGAGAACAATTGCGAAAGTTGACGATTGCAGTGGAACGATTGCTGGACCGCAGCGCAAGACAGCTATGTGAGTACAAAATGGTTTATATGTGGGTTGGCTGCTCAAACTATGATAGTGTTCGCATTCCATCCGGAAGAGGGCGACGCTATATCACCTTGTTCATCCTTGTCGGTGACCGTCGGAAAGCGGAATCGCGGGAAGGGAAATTTGACGGACATCGCGTAAGCATTGATTTATTTAGAGGTTCCTTGATCAACAAACATATTCCTGCAGTCAGTCATGGAGTCTCGAGGCCAGCTGGTAAGCATGACGAACAGTGGTCATGCTACTTTATCACACCACCGAAAGCATGGGGAAAAACCGTGGATGCTATCAAGGAGTTCGAGCGTGCGCTGAACATTTGCCCTGTGAGCCACCCTACAATATCATGCAGCTGCCCTATCAAACGTGGCAATGGCAAAATTCATCTACTATGCTTATGATGCTAACGCATCCCTCGATGAGCCACTGATGATGTATCGCAAGGCACTCGCTGTTCGTCCTGTTGGTCACCCGGACCTACCTGCGACGTTAATCCAGTTGGCCATGGTACATCTGGTACAATTCAGAAAGGAACGGGAGAGGCGGGATGCAGCGCCAGCCAAGAGACGTCTGGACGAGGTGATGAGCCATGACTCTCAAGCAAGTCATGAACGCCGCGCAGAAACTCTGATATTACACCTGCACAAAAGACATATGACCAGTGCGGTCGTCGCGGGTGATCGATCATCCACAATACACGCATCTGGTTTGGATGCAACAGAAGTCTATCTGAGGAATCTAAGTCGTCAGCGATTGCGCTCGCATGAACAGCATGGTGATTTAGGGGGGGCAGACACCGCGGGCGTCGTCGCCTGGGCAGACGACACGGGTGGGACGCTGTCAGGAACGGGACGCTGCTCGGCGTGGAGGTGGGCGTAGGCGTGGGCTCCAATGGCGGCGTCGTTGGCCCGGTAGGTTCATCGCACCCCGGGTCGGTGTCCGTCGAAGTTGGCACTGTCGGCAGCATCGTAGAGCCACTCCCAGGGTTGGAGACATCTGTGGGCGTGGATGTGGACTGTGGCGGCGGCGGCGAGTACCCGCTAGGCTCATCACACTCTGGTTCGGTGTCGGTGGGAATGGATGTCGGGATCGAGGTAGGGTTCAGAGTCGGAGCCGCAGACGTCTCCGGTATCATAGATTCCGACACGGAAGAACCCACAACACTAGGGCTACCAGAGGGGAGCGAGCTCGAGTAAAAAAGGGCGTCCGATGTCGAGGGTCCTGTGTTGGGGGTGCTCGGGGTCAGGGAAGAACTGCCAGATGTTGCAGGGACTACAATGGGCGTACTCGACGCGCTCGGTGTGGACCCGCCCGCCGACACGATGTCTGAGGCGTTGGCACGGAAAGCGATCATGAGGTCGACCTGGGAGGGGTGGGCATTCACACTGTCCGCCGAGAGTGGATGGCCCGGTTTAGGTCGTTAGCTTGACACTCGACTTGCACAAAGTTGTCGTTTGGAGCAAAAAAGGCATTTTCTGTGCACTTCGCACCACTACCTTTGTCGTCGAGACCCAGCGATATTCAGGTTCGGGTTGATGAGCGTCATCTCCACAAGCACACAATGTTCATTGTTGAGAAGGCTTGAACCTAGGCAGCAGCACAAGTTTGTTCTTGAAAAGAGCATTCTTGCCTCGCTTGGGACAAGTGAAAGGACATAGCCGTCTGAAGATAGCTGCACAAATTTGAAAGAAGGCAAAGGATAATAGTATTCTCAGCCACAGCGCTCAGACGATCCCCAGCACGTCGACTTGCCTAATTCCAGAGATGGAACCGTCGGACGTGTACGACTCTGCGCCATCGAGGACGTCCTGGCCGTCGAGGATAAGCTTGGCCTGGAAATAGAATGAGAAGTATTTCACAATGTGACAAACGTGGTGGACGTCATCTAATCGTCCCATCGCCGTTCGTCAGACATCCTGCTGTGCAGCGTCGAGGAGCCCGAGGAATCACTTGTTGCCATATTTGATCGTATGCTGCTCGGCGTTGGCCCAAAGAGCGAAACCGAGGGAGACGGCCACTTGGGCCCAAAACCGAGAGGTGAGCATCAGAAGGTAAGGGAACGACCTCAAAGAACGATGGCGAGCCACGAGGCGGGGCAGAAAACAAGAAGGGTGGGCGATGCATCCTGGCATGGCAAGGCCTTTATGTGTCGGTGCCACCGTGCGCTGCCAATGGCAGCGCACGGATCCAAGATCGCCTCCGCGGACAGCTCCGCGCCAGTGACAGTCGCGTTCCCGTTTCCATGCGCTCTATTTCATTCTTGGTTGCAGGGAAGCCATCATTGCCGGACTGCCAGCAGGTTTGTACCTTTAACCAGCGGTGATTTGAACCTCTCTGCATTCTGTATGCCCCCCAACCGCTCCCGCGTATTGCTCGCCCATATGAACAGCGCATGTCCACCCATTCCCGCTGCCGACGGAGCTGATACTCTCCCCCCGTCGTGATACACGTCCTCGCTCCAAGCGGCGTCTGTTTCAACCTTCGCTCTTGATCCCTCGCTCGTTGTACAAGCACCGTGTCGTGGTAACAAGAGTCAGAAGTCAGTTTCTCCACCGGGGCCGGGGATGCTGCCAGTGTCGCAACATGCTCATACACGTCTCGCGGGGTCCTTCCGCTATTCCGACTCCTTGCATCGGTTCAGCACTTGTATCGCATCCTTATTCTGCCCGCTCGTAGGGCAGAGATACTTTGTACCGTCCGCCCAACATCTAACCAAGACGGGTGTCTATATGACGTCACCATGGTTGCTGAACAGGCCTGGCAACCTACGCGTCTTGGCACGGCAACCTTCCCCTGAGCTCTCCAAGCGCAGGCACCAATCCCCGTCTGTCGTCAGCTTCACAACTAACTCCTCGGCTCCAGATCCCCTGTTGGTGGTACCTTGACATGCTGCCTGGACTGCACCGGAGTTTGAAGTTAGCAGTCCAGTGAAACTGCTTTTATTAAAAGGCAGAATGAGTTGCCCCACGCCAGTTCAGTCGGAATATTAAAATCCCCCAAGTCGCCGACTTGTTGGCACAATTGAAGCGAGGGTTGTCTCCATCTCTCCGTCTGTATGCGCAACTTCCGCTTGATGGTTACTTATAACAACCTCGTCTATGTCAGTGCCTTCCCCTCAGCTTTGCGAACACGCGTTTCGTGCACCAGCGCACATGATACTGCTATCACTCTGTTGGAGTCTCCCCTCTGCGCGTACGTCCTACATCGAGAACAAGGATCGCAAGGGTCACCCGAGACAAATTGCGGCAGAGAATGGGAGAAAGACTAGTCCTACAGGGCCTCGATCGTACAGATACCATGGGTCGCGTTGGCCAACACTATGTATTCCTGAACCCAAGCGATAGCGAAGCCGTCTGACGCGATCCGCCTGCATCCCGTCCGTGATTCCCGCTTGAACAAGAACGCCCTAAACGGCTGCCTCAGTTGGGCCACCATCCGGCGTACGCGTTCCGCCTGGTCTATTCGTGCGAAAACTCCTGGTCAAGGAGCGGATAGCAAATATCGTCAACCGCGTGTACCTCCGTCGTTCTAACCCAACGACTGGGGTATGTGGCTTCGTACCCTCTCGCTACATTCACACTTACATGCTCTCTCTAGTTCATTCCTTCATCAATGTCATTTGGGTTCGTCATCACAAATGGTCTCCTTCTGCCTTCCGCGCTGAGCCAAGTCACCCTCGGGATCGAGAGGACACAAGTCTGGGAACGATCAACCGAGTATTTTTGTGCTGATTATTTGTCCGCTGAAAACATCGCGAGTTTATGAAGGTAGAATAGGCTGGGCAACCGAGTGCGGGGCCACGAGACTTTCTATCTCACTCAATGTCCGCCTTCGGGACCTTCTGGTCGGCTGAGCCTAACTTGCGATGTCCATGAGGGCCGTAGACTGCCAACGTTGAGAACTGTTTCGCGCGCGCAACACTGCTGTGAATCATATGGGTTAGAGTCAGACCCGCATCTTCTCCCCGAATTGTGCATTGCTACGCCGGATTTGGTCGAACCCGCTGGGCATATCAGAGTTCAGTAATTGACCTGGAAATAGCAGACCGCTCCACTGTTCATTCGCAGCGTCGTCGCCGTGGGTGGGGTGGACGGAGTCCATGGAATCCTGGACAAGAGTACTTTCACACGCTGTGCTTCCCAAAGCGTCTATCATCATCCACCCGACATGCTCAACAGACGCACGACCATTGGCAGCGCCATAAAGAGATGGAAGATGGATCGAGCTGCGAAGAAACGTGCAAGCAGGTACATATAGCGTGTAGTGGATAGATCGATGACGGACGATTCACGATTCGCGACGTAGGCTCGGGCGTGACGACGAACACATCGAGCACTGACCGAACATTCAGCAAAACCCAAGTTACTCCCCTGCTTGGTCTCATCGACCTTTTTTTTGCCCTGCATCCGGCGGGATTCCATCCTTTGTAGCCATTCGTGGCTAGCTAGAGCAGATAGTGGCCTACCACGAGCAAGTCGCGGACTCGCTGAGCGGTGGACTCACTGGGTGGGGTAGGTTCGAGCTGCGCCTCATCACCCTCGTAACTCATATGCATGTTTGCAGGTATCTCTAATCGAGTACGAGCGATGTTTTTACAGGCGACACTCATCCTGTGCTGAGCGTGGGGTGCCAACAGATATGTTTATATCGTGGGCCGGCGGCCTGTTATCCTAGTATTTTCTTCGCGTTTCGTTTTTGCGCATTCCTTTTTTGAGGGGAGGAACGAAAGCCGACTTGTTGGACGTATCGAACGATGACCCGCCGAGTCGTTTGGACTACGACAGGGACCACTAGCCTCACGGCAGTCGCACCAGTCGTGGTGGTTGCGCAGCAGGGAAAATGACGGTAGAGTATCAGCTGATGCAAGTTACGATTCATCATGAGGCTGCGCAATCACACGTGCCGTTCTGCCACCGCCTCACTTCCTGTGGAGGCCATGAAGTGCACTTAACGCGCTACAGGTCCAGTCTTTGCTACCGCGACATCTCACTTTTTCTACAATGACCAGCCATTCGGGCGCTAGAAATCAACGCCCACGATCTGATTCGAGCACGTCTAGTTCCCCAACCGTGAGTCCTAATGCATTACTTCTAGTGTACCAACTTAAACTAACACTCTGCGCACATGGTACAGCAACTTACAGTCACGGCCAACAATCTCGAGTGTGTAGAGCAGGTGGACGCAAACCAGAAAATGCCTGAGCTCGAGAACGAGCTGGGGGAAGGGATCACTTCCCTGGACGATGCAGCGAGCATGATCAAGAATGAGGGAATGGTTATTACAAGTACTTGAATCAATTTTCTACACAGGTCTACAGAGGTCGCTAATAACAAGGCAGGTATCCGGGCGACAGATCTCGCTGCCGGCCTTCGACGACTTCCTGCCGGGTTTTATGTTTCGGTGTATCACAGTGGCCTTGAATGGAGGACCGTCAACATGCCTGTCTCGGTAAATAGTGATACCGTTGAATGGAGTGGACCCATTCCGATGTGAGAATCTCCATTTTCCACTGATGTTGCACTGACGTGATTCGCAGACCACTAGACTCGCCTGCCAGTGTTGGTTTGGCAGTCCAGGCATCGTTTGAATTCCAGCCGACGTTAGGTGATGGAGAGCAACTGCGGAAGTTGACGATCACGGTGGAGCAACTGTTGGATCGCAGTGCAAGACAGCTTTGTGAGCACGATATGGTTTGTACGCTGGTTGGGTACTGAAGCAGCAATAGCATTCGCCTTCTGCCCAAAGGGCGGTGACGCTATATCACCTTGCTCATCCTTGTTGGTGACCGTCACAAGGCAGAATCGCGAGGGGGGTAATTTGACGGTCCTTGAACCACATCGCGTGAGTATTGATTTACGCAGTGTCTCATTGAGGAATAAACATATATCTACAGTCGGTCATGGAGCCACGAGACCGACTGGTAGCCATGACAAACAGTGGCCATGTTGCTTTATCACGCTACCGAAAGCATGGAGAGAGACAAGATCTAGAAGACGCTATTGGGCATTTCGAGCATGCGTTGAACATTTGCCCTGCGGGCCACCCTTGTTATGCAGCTGCCCTGTCAAATACGGCGACGGCAAAGCTCATCCACTACCGGGCTTACAACACTACTGCTTCCCTCGAGGTGCCACTGATGATGTATCGCAATGCACTTGCTGCTCGTCCTGTTGGCCACCCGGACCGACCTGCGGCATTAATTCAGTTGGCAACAGTGCATCTGGCGCAATTTGAAAAGCAGAGCAATCAGTGGGACGCGGTGCAGGCCGAGACATATTTAAACGAGGCGATGACACTTGACTCCGGAGCAAGTCACGAGCGCCGTGCAGCAATTCTGATGCTACAGCTGCACAATAGACATGTGACTAGCACAGAACTCACGGATGGTCGATCATCCGTAGCACAAGGATCTAGTTTGGGTGCAACAAATATCGATCCACGGGATCTGGGCTACGAGTTATTGTGCCGGTACGAACGGTCCGGCGACGTAGGGGACCTCCAGGAAGGGATCTCATGTTTGGAGTCGTGTATCAACTCCTTCTCAGTCTGGGACTCCTGGTACCCGATCGGACTGGGCAATCTCGGTAATGCGTTATTGCGCCGGTTTCATCGCCTTGGGGATTTGAATGACCTAGAGAGTGCAATTTGTCGGCATCGGGATGCTGACAGGCTCACCCCGGAAAATCACCCTCACAAGCCCGCTTGTCTGAACAATCTCGGCAGCTCCTTCCTCACTCGTTTCAAGCACCTCGGAAAGCAAGATGACCTACAGGAAGCAATGTCTCAGCATCAGGATGCTGTCAGGCTCACCCCTGATAGTCACCCTGACAAGCCCGCTCGTCTGACAAATCTTGGCGGCTCCTTCCTCACTCGTTTCCAGCACCTCGGAAAGCAAGATGACCTACAGGAAGCAATGTCTCGGTATCGGGATGCTGTCAGGCTCACCCCTGAAAATCACCCCCTCAAGCCCAGCCATCTGACCAATCTCGGCAACTCCTTCCTCACGCGTTTCCAGCACCTCGGACAGCTACATGACCTAGAGGATGCGATTTCTCAGTATCGGGATGCTGTCAGGCTCACCCCTGAACATCACCCTCTCAAGCCCAGCCATCTGACCAATCTCGGCAGCTCCTTCCTCACTCGCTTCC
>JBBPLV010000953.1:0-12748 GCA_038089975.1 Boletellus ananiceps | reverse complement strand
CGAAGCGACGTGTCCGTCCCGGATTCCGAGGACGTGGGGGAGCTCGGGTTCGCGCACATGTCGTCTTGTGACCATCCGCTCATGAATCGTTTGGCCGCGGCGTCCGCTACGCGTCGGACGAGTGTCTGTACTTCGCTTTTTTCATGACAGTCTTGGGACGTGCTGTGTGTATCAGATGGACAGCGTCATGTCCCGTCCTTGGAAGCTAATCGGTGTGTGTCTTGCACGAGTCGTGTGTGGATGGAGGCGCTGCCAGCGCTAGCCGGGTGTGTTCGCCACTGCCATCGTGTAAGGGCCAAATGGCGAGGGTGTGCGACTGGACTGAGCCTGGCCATCGCCAATTTGAGTGTTGTTTGGCAAAGACTTGGGATCCAAACAACCGCCTTGTGAGCCCACGCGTTCGACAAGTCGATGCCTCCCAATAAAAAAGCCAAGCTTGGCTCTCAAAACTCTGATCGACTCGCGTTCACTAATGAACGTGAAATAAAGCAAGCCCTCCACGCTACGGAGGATCCAAGCGCCCTTTCCAAAGGTCCGTGTGGCTTAGGACCATGGTCCCCGTTTCTCAGCCACTCGTGCAGCCCTCGTCGCATTACGATCCAGGTTGTCCCAGAAACCAAGCGAGATCATAGCCCCAGACGATGAACGTCTCTCTCTGGCCAAACTTTGGATGGACAGCTCGCCCGCCGCCCAAGACGTCTTCGGTATTTGGGGCACGGTTAGCGACGTGCGTTTTTTTCCTTATGGTTATCATTTAGGTCTGCTTTCATTGAACCAAGCGCCTTCCAGATGTCGACACAAGCTCTCATCACGTCCCTGTTGGCTTCGTTGATCTCCTTGTTTTCATATCACCTCCCGGATCACGCTTATGGCATTCCCATCATCAAGACGCTCCTTTCTCCCCAGTGGTCGCAAAGACTGAATTCTTTCATCACTGGTAGCCATAATGAGCTCATTCTTGTCACCCTCGGGCTGTTCAACGCCATCTCCGCGTTCGGGAGTGGACGGGAGCGCAAGTCCGTCTTTGAAGCGTTCCCCTGGGACAACAAGGTACGGCGCCGTGTCGCTTTTACCCTCTGGGCGACTCATGTCGGCACAGAGTCTACCGAAATTGTTCCACATGCGTCGAAGGGGCAAGGAGAGCGAGCGTGACGCGCTCGACCGACCTGGTAAGCCACGTGTGCGAGGGCCGACGCAGTCTCAACTCAACGTGACAGACAAGACATTCGCACGTACTACATCCTGTTCATGCTCTCCATAATCGACCGGGATACGGCAACGCCCGTCAAAGCGGCGTTCCTGGAGCAACGTCGCAACGCGTTCGCGGGCATGTTCAAGGGTCTCGTTCAGGACCACTACCGCGTCGTACAGAAGGTGCTTCAGGCGTGTTGGGATGGCGTCTGGTCGGATCCGAAAATCAAACGGACCACGAAGCTGGGTTTGTTCAGTGAAACGACGATCTCGCATGTGAGCGTTCCTTAATGTTTGATCGCTCGTTCTTGAGCAGGGTTTAGCTTTTGAAACTGTATGACCGCACTGCTGCTGAAGGGCCGAGTGGGGAGCACGTCCCGGCCGATGTCGTTCATCACTTCCTCTTGGCTATATGCACGCATCCCGGTCAAGGAATTTGTTTCCGGGACCGCGGTTGGTATCCTCGTGAAACCGACGAAGACGGATTTATCGATCCAGAGGACGAGGGTATTCGACACAAGGGCGCACACTCGGGGAAAATATACAACAAAATCTTGGCAAACGTATTGCGGTCGCTGAAAGTGAACGAGGATGCTCGACAGCAAGAGCTCGCCCTCAAGATCACTGCAGCATGTCCTGAGCTTGTTGCCGGGTGTGTATGAACGTGCAATCGTCGGGATCGACCCAGTGTAACCAAGTGTTCGTCTCAGGTATTGGTCTGCGGCGTCGCTCACGCTCGAGCCGCGACTCTCCTCAAAATGGATCGCAAACATCTCTTTTGCGGGTCAGGTCATCTCGCAACCGGTTCCAGTATCGTCCTTCCTCTTGCCGGGTAGTGGCGAGAAGCTTTATAATCCCACCCCTCCGCCGCTGTCGGCCATCATGGGAAACGTGCTTCCATCCGTGGGTACAAAGGCACTGTTTACAAAAGGGTTACAGGCCCCTTCGACCGCAATAGTTCAACACTGTACCGCTCTCGCGCTGGCTAAATGCTTGCGCAAGCTTGCAGAAATAGTGCGCGCGTTCACGACGGTGGAAGTCGCTTTGGAAGAAGACGAGGAAGAAGGCCAATGGAGGCGCAGGCGAAGCGACGTTGAAAAGGAAGCCAGGCGACGGCTCCCCGAGTTTCAAGTCGTCGTCGCGTTTTCCCAACTGACTCTCGCGTCTTCAAACACGACCAAACATGCATTGTTGAGTGAGAGCGCTCAGAGGCTTCTTTGGCTTTATCAAGAATGCTTGCCGGACGTCGTCACAGAAGCTCGGTTCGAGGTTGGAAAGCTGGTGCTCAACTTGGTCGAGGGATCCTTGGCTTCGCTTTCCGGAGATGATGAGCGTGGTGCAACGGAAGGCCAGGAGAACGTGGCTTCTACCGCATTGCAGACCATGAAACATCTGCACGTGCTCCGACTCCTGAGTGGAAGCGACCAGTTTGGCTGGGCGGGCAAGGTTGGTGAGTGAATTCATCTCATTCTTTCATCCTCTGAGTGGCCGGTTGCGCCCCCAAGCCTCTTCATCTCACACGTATCTTTACGTGCTCTTGAAAACGTTCTGCAACAGTCGGGTACGTGCTCTCCGTGCGACGTTGAAGGAGCTCCTGCAGCACGTTCTTTCCGAGAGCGTGCTGTTCCAAGAGGATCCAAACGAAGTGGAGATTTGGCTCGCGGCGTTGCCATTTCACTTTGCGCGTAGGGGACAAGGTACGGAAGCACCCGACGGTGCACCGCTCACAGACGAGGTCGACGCTGTCGTAACCTTCCTGGACGGTTGCGCTCAGCGATGTCTCAAGACGCCATATCGTTATATGGAAGTCATGTCCATCCATGCCCAGTCGTCCACCCCTGATGTCCACCGGGGAGATTCGTTTGCCAGTCCCTTGCTCATGACAGCACTCGAGCAGGTGCTCGCCAAAGTGGGCGGGCGGTTGATCACACCATCCGACGCGCTTGCCGTTTTCACGTTCATGCGGCGACTGCTCGTCATGCTCGCAGCCAAGCAAGAGGATCCCGGATACCACAGTCTTCTTGCTATAGTCGATCAGCTGGACGATATTGTTGCTGCTGGAGATTCGCTCTCCGATTATCCGAGCATGGAATTTGGTATCAGAAGAGAATTGTCCATTGCGAGAGCTTGTCTGCGTCACCTACAGGAAGACACCTGTTACGAAGAGCACAGCAACGAGACGATCGCTACATTTCTTGATCGTATTGAGCGGGTACCCATTCGTAAGTCCCAGTTCTCGACACGCGACATCGTCGCGTCGTTGCTCATGCTGCTCGTGTTTTCGGTTGTGCATATAGCTCCGTCTGAGAGTGCTCGCATGACGGGTGCGTTCGAATTGGTAGATTGGCTTCGTTTAGTAGACGTCAAGCCCTCACCCGCTGATATCACTCGTCTTGCCTCTGTTGTCCGGCGTTTCTACGAGCCCGCCCTCTGGGCTCTGATCAGCTACCTGCATCCCGCCGACGGTCACTTGTGGGCCTCGGATGTATTAAAGCCCTTGCCCGATTGGTAAGTGGTTCTTTGTCGAGTCGCCCTGTTTGCTGGACGTTACTGGACAGGTCTCCGATTGATGGCATGTTCGGCTGGCTATACTTTCACTGCGCCCTTCCTCAGCTCCAGGACCGAAAGACGTGCAACGTCCTCTTGAATGCGCTGTTCACGTACCCCGTGACCACAACGTATATCGAAAATGCGATCAGTCTCATCATCAACGGCATGGGCGGCTCAGCGGGTCGCCATGACATCACGGCTGCACTATTATCGCTCTTGTCTGACGTGCTGGCGAGGGCAAGAGGTGCCCTGAGCAAGAAAGATCTACAGCGACTCAAGGCGACCGTGTTTCAGCGCGATATCATTCAGGCACTTTGTGTGTCACGAGATCTCGCGATCAAAGTTTCCAAAGGTGTGATCTTGTGCTGGTCGATCGTTTTTAGCGATAACTTGTTCCGCAGCCGTTTGGGAGTTTGTTGCGGCGTCGTTTGACCCTGCCGATGTGGAGGACCAGGTGTTGTTGGCGTCCGTCGGTTCCCATTGGGCGGAGGCGATGACAAAGTCGCTTGCGTCGGGTCAATTCGACGACGTGAGTGGTGCTCTCTTTAGAACCTGGAGAGGCATCTGATGCAGCCCACAAGCTGCGGCACGTACGACCTTGGGTGAAGTTCATGGACACTGACGAGTTGCTCGCCGCAGTCGACCTCATCCAAGCTAACTTTGGACAGCAGAAAGTGGTAGTTTGCAACATGTTGGACGATATTCTCAGCACCCTTCAGAGCAGGATGCCCCAGGGTTTTGGCCCGAAGATCCCAATGCTGAAGCTCCTCGAATTGCAGAGCGTGCTTCCTGAGTCCACTCTGCTTGAAGACATGCTCTCGGTGGCCCTCATGTCCCAGTTCCCTCCTGGGCTTGACGGACGGATTGCTTTCGAGGAAGGACAGCTCCTTCCTACCGTTCTTTCGAGAAATGGCGCAGCTGCTATGAGTGATTTTGGGTCTCTCCCATCCGATCTGATTTCTCGATTGCTTGAGAAGACATCTTGGACCAGCTCTACAGGAAGCTCCATTGTTGCTTTGTTGTATGCGAAACCGGCCTCTTTACCTGTCTATGCGACTTGGTTGGACAGCAAACAGTGGAACCGGTTCCCTATCCACACGTTCGCCTTGACGCTCGTGGCTTTCCTCGAGTGCACTGCGTTAACGAGCGGGGACCTGTCGCGCGTGAACGATGACATTCTGCATGACTTGCTAAACCACCTCTTTTTGATTGAGCATCCCCATCGTCCTAGTCTTGCCCAACGCCTCGAATGTATGCGCAGGATCCTGGAGCTCTCCGGTGCTCGGAGAGCTCGACTGGTCGCTGTGTTGCAAGATCGCATACATGGGATTCCGACCATGCTTTTCGCATTCGAAACGACATCTCTCGCACGCATGCTCCTCGGCGTCTCTGGTTGTGATGCTCTCACGACGAGCGTTTTAGATCGTGCGTTGCAGTGGGCCGTTCGGCACCTTTCCGCAGAGGCTGCAGACTCGGAAGATTCCGCAATGGCGCTGGAAAATCTCAGTGGGTGATCTGCAATGACCTCCGCCTCTCCCCAACTAAGCAGTGCGAGCAGGGCATGTGGC
This sequence comes from Boletellus ananiceps, assembly GCA_038089975.1. NCBI lineage: Eukaryota > Fungi > Basidiomycota > Agaricomycetes > Boletales > Boletaceae > Boletellus > Boletellus ananiceps. The sequence continues at coordinate 7,439 of JBBPLV010000953.1, read as the reverse complement.
GACACACCAAGAGACTCTCAAGTCGCATTTGGTGGAGCCGTTGTTGACCACCTTGGTTCGACATCGTCTTGCGGATCCGAACATCCTTGGCCTCGCCGTGGTGCTGGCAAGCAAGACACCACTGAAGGTGAGTTTGAGCGTACGTCTTGTTTGGTCGTCGTCTCACTTAGATTCGATTGTCGTTCTACAGCCTGTCGTCGTCAATCGACTTCTCCAAAACGTTCTGCAACACCAACATTTCGTTGCCGTCTGCGGGCGACATGGCAGCAGACCGCAAAGAGATCAGGTGACACGTTTGCTCGACACGCTCTTTCGACTCCACCCTGCGAATACTTGTCAGCCATCGCACGTCGAGCCTCTCTTTCAGGTTTATGGGGGGACGATGGCGTCTGCCGATCGACGGCTTCTGTCTCTCATGCGATTGTTCGAGGCGGAAAAGCATACATCATTGTCCCCTTTCTTTTCCCGGTGGTCGTCGTCCCAAGACGTGACTGTCTCCAGCGCGCTCGAAGTAGTGCAAAACTTGGACCCTGTCTATGTACTTCGGACATGCCTTGCGTTTCCTACGTGGAGACGCTTTGGGGAGGAGAAGGGCACGAGGGACAGCCCAGCGGACGATTCCATGTACGACCCGTTGATGGTGATCGCGTTGTCTGCACAGATGCTGGTGGAGTGTCCGCCAACTACCCCGCTAGGCTGGGTCAAGGTCTTCCGGAGTAACATCGTCAGTTTGCTCGTCCGGTGTCTCTCCTCTAAAGACCCGAACATGCGTGAGACGGCGCTCTGCCAGATTGCAAGCCTCTGGGAGAGTGTTCAGGTGAGTTGTAACAGAAACGACGAGGTTAGTGTTCTATGAGATCCATTCTGACGCGTTTCGTTTTCCTCTGCGGTAGCAATCGGATATGCACGAATCGTCCCAAGTCGCATACGTGTTGCGCCTACTCAAGAACGTGATGGACCCACCTGCGAACCTGAATGGACCACCTCGCCGGCTCCCGACCTTTACGACGCTGATCTTGCTGCACGCCCTTCGGGGCATCTTTTACCCGTCGAACTTTATCTATCCCCGTACGGCCCGTTTCCTGCTCCAGCGCCCTGAGCTCGACGTGTCGGACGTACCGATGTTGTTCGGTATGCTTTACAGCAGCTCGGACGATTGGAAGAAGGAACGGGGTTGGATGTTGAAAATGTTGGGGGACGGGATGGCGAGCACCGACGACTGGAAGGTGCTGAAGCGGCGGCACACGTGGGACTTGGTGGCCAGTCTTTTCCAGAGCTCCAAGGGCGACACGGCCGTGCGCGCTGGAATTCTAGAGGTCAGTAGGGTTTCGTTTGTTTGAGCCACCACCGGGCTGATGGTCATTGGCGGTCCGAAACAGATGCTGGCGAACCTGACGTGCAACTCGCAAGCCTGTACGTCGCTCGTCCTCAAGTCGTCCCTCTTATCGTGGATAGAGATGCAGGTAGGTGAGGGTCCCGTCAAGGAATTGATCGCCTGGCTCCGGATACTGGAGAACGTCGTTGTGGTGGCGGACATTCCCAAGCTTAGTCGCGCTACGGGAGATCAATGGTGTGTGACCCTATGTCGATGTTTGTCTTCCCTTCTGCAGAGCAAAGGTAGCGTCGGGATCCGTTTGGTTCGGTGTCCAGATGGTGATTCGTCTCGCAGACAGGGAGTTGGCGATCGTGCATCAGTGTGCTGTGGTCGCCCTGCGGCTGAGTCTGATCCCTGGCGTTCCCGGTCATGCACTCCTTCGCGTCCTCGCACGTGCCGCAGAATACCTGCACCACCTGGAGCCCACTGTCCACCTCCATCGACTACGACAGCCAGACGAACGAGATGCGCTGACACGCGTGTTACCCCCGCATCGCGCCCAAGGGCTCCTGGACGTACCGACGGCAGCGGAACCACCGCGGGTATGGGGGGAGACTGTGGAGACACTTTGGCGTGTGAGCGCGTCCCTGAAAAAGGACGACGGGACGCAGGTGTGGACGATGTTGACGCGGCGGCTGCTCGTGTGGAGGGCGCTCGTCGGGGCAGAGGGCAGTCCGGTTGGCGATTGGGCGAGGAAGGGGGTTGTGCTTGCGCTCCGAGATGCTGCTACAGTTTGAGAACTCGAGCTGGTAGTCCGGACTCTGAGCCTGTGTCCCATGGCTATTAGTTGGGTGTATTTGTGTCTTAGTAGTCAAAAATGCAGCAAGTAGGCTCGTAGGATTCGGAAGGATCGATCACTGTTGGGTCTCGGCCATTCGGCACCCGTAAACATATGCAAGCTGCGTGCAGCCGCAGCTGCAATTGATCGGCCTCCAGTGGAAAGCATATAACAACTTGTACATAGAAGTTGGAGGTCTTCGAAGGAGTACGTGATCGGCGCCTCCTCACTCGCCGCCGCTTTTACCTCACCTTTTTCCGCTCTCCATCACTCCCAACGGTACGATAGACCCCTCGGGGTCCTAGTACACGTTCATCACTATCAATGGTCGCGAAGTCACCATATTGACTCGTACAGGAACCGCACAAACTACCGCGACTTGGGAGATCGGCGCATCTGAAACGGCTGGAGGGAATGGTGGGGGCAACTCCAGTGGGGCATTTGCACGATCGGAGAAGTGGGGGAGTAGGGGCTCCCTTAGTTAGTTGGATTGTCCTACATAGAGTTCTACTTTGAAAAAGGACAGAAATTGACTCAAAAAAAACCTCCTGCACATAGGAGGGTAGGCCAAGAACGACGCGATTCTTGCCCCTATTGACAAGGCCTCTGGCCACTGCACCAGGACTCCTGTCACCCCTCAGAAGGGCTCCACCCTCGCAAAGACTGAGGCCCAGTTCCCACTATCACAACAGTCAGCAATAAGAGCTGGCTCGTCACTGGTTCACTGGTGAGCCTACTAGCATATGATGCACAGTGTGATTTCTTATTTTCTTCTTCTAGTTGATATTTGTTGTCGGTGAATTCGGCGCTCAAGTCGAGACCGCACGCTGAATATGCCCTGAGTTTTGGTTCTAGGTATGTCCAAGCTGTATTGTCGATTCTCGTTTGGCATTGACAGCAGCACCACCAGCTAGTCTACGTTTCCGAGGCGTACACTTCAGTTTCATATGTGTCGACAGAAGCCTATCTCACATGCTGAGCATATGCTTTGAAATGCATGTATAACTAGCCTCTGAAGGTAATGTTGCAAACCGAGTTCCTTGAACATTCACCTGAAACCACCTCCAGGCACTTTCCATGTCAGTCAATGCAGTCACAGCAGTGGATGTTGTTATCAACATATTCCTCTGCTCCATGCTGCAGAGATCGCACACTGGCTTCCAGACTCTGGAGGTGTGTGTTGCCACACATACAAGTATCTCGCTACTCATTCTGAATGTGCCGTCAGATCTGACATCTAATAATTAACAAATTGGCGAATGTGCACATGATGATAGTGTGGTTTCAGATGACAGACGGGCATATTCCAGATTGCTTTGAACATTAACACTGGTAGGCCATGTGCGTGGGGGGTCAACACAGTTCCAACTCAATGTGGCAGACAAGACATTCGCGTGTGCTATCCACGATCAACCGAGCTGCAGCAACATCTATCAAGGTAGCATCGCTCAGGCTGGAACAACATCATGACAGGTTTGCGAGCATATTCCAGGATCCCGTTTGCACCATCATACAGAGGGTGCACCAGGCATGTCCGGATGGCCTTTGGTTGTATCTGAGAATCAAGCGCACCATGGAGCTGGGTTCATTCGGTGAGATGCCAATCTTACATGTGAGCATTCCTTGGTCTTCGGCTGCTCATTGGGGAGACTCTAGCTTGCAGCAGGCCCTCTGGAAGTGCCCTCACTCTACTCAACATGCCTCTCCTCACTCTAGATATTTTGCTCTCCTCTCTGTTCTCTGGCTCTCTCCAACTTTCCGACTCTCTACTTCTACTCCCTGCACCACCACACCATTCCTTAGAAATTGTGCATCTTCATGACAGTGGAAGTCACTTTGGAAGAAGACGAGAAAGAAGACCAACGAAGGCACCAGTGAAGCAACATTGAAAAAGAAGCCAGGCTATGGGTCCTTGAGTTGCAAGTCGTCTCAACGATGTCTCAGGGCGTCATATCGTTGCATGGAAACCTTGCCCGTGTCCGATGGAGAGACTGTAACCAGGAGAGGCCATGGCAGGAGCAGGATTGACACCAAGTGGTATGGTGGTGGACTGTGGACAAGGCTACCTACCGAACACAATGACTACCTCCAGCCACTATGCCAGTCCTGGTGCATGTCAGAGGGACTCCACACCACCACACTGTCTTCTACTCCTGATACCCACTGGAGAGATTTGTTCATCAGCCCCTTGCTCATGACAGTGCTCAAGCAGGTGCTTGCCAAAGTGGGCAGGAGGTCAATGATACCATCATATGTGCTTGTCATCTTCATGTTTGTGCGATGACTGCTCATCATCTTCCCTGGTACCACAACCTTCTTGCTACACTTGATCAGTCAGGTACCATTGTTGCTGGAGAGCTGTACTTGGATTATCCCATCATAGGTTTTAATATCAGACAGGAATTGTCCTTTGTGTGGGCTTGACTTTGTCACCTACAGGAAGACATCCTTTACAAAGAGCAAAGCAATGAAACTGTCACTATCTCTCTCGATCATATTGAGCAAGTGCCTGTTTGTAAGTCTATCACGTCACTGCTCACATCACTCTTGTTCTTGGTTGTGCATACAGCTTTGTCTGAAAATGCTTGCATGATGAGTTTGTTTGAATTGGCATACTGGCTTCACTCAATAGATGCATCAGGAAACTTACAAATTACTTAATCCTACTTGATGACATACTTACCGTTCTTGAAGCACCACTTGGGCTACTTTTGTCAAGTAATGCACCACTTAATTTAAGTAGATTCAACTGCTTGACAGCTACTTATTCAACCACTTATTTACTTATTCATTTACTTTTTTGTCTTGCTGCGCTTTGTTGCCACTGCTCAAGTCATCAAGACATCAATAAGACAAGAATAAGTAATTATTAAGTAGAGCTAATTTACAAAGTTGTTGTACTACTGTGCTGCCCTCCATGCCTGTCATCTCCTTGAGCCATCCTCTCCACCTGTCATCTCCTTGAGTGGGTTGTGCAATGTGCTCGCCGGCCTGGGTTCAGCATGCCATCCTCTCTGCCTGTCGTCTCCTCGAGTGGGTCGTGCAGTGCGCTCGCTGGCCTGGGCTCAACGTGCTGTCCTCTCCACCTATCATCTCCTCGAGTGGCAGGCCCTGTGGGTCATACAATGTGCTCGCTGGCCTGGTTCAGCATGCCATCCTCTCTGCCTGTCGTCTCCTCGAGTGGCAGGTCCTGTGGGTTGTGCAATGTGCCTGCTATTGAAGTTCCGGATGTTCCAGAATGAATCTGAGAGGTTCTGGACTGGTTCTGGACTAACCAATAAGTCAGGAAGCACTGGATTAACACCAGAAGCACCGGATTGACTAGGTCTGGATTGACCAACAAGTCTAAAAACTGGATAAATTAAAAGTCTGAGTACATATAACCTAATAGGAAACTATTAGAGGTCGTCAGGGACTGAGTCATTATGACTCAATATGACTCATAATGAGTCATGTGGCTATGTCAGGAACGTTCTACAACAATCATGTTTCATACATGAGTCACCCTGACTAGGAATGATTCAGTATGAGTCACACTTAGATCACATGATTAGATATGAGTCACTATGAGTCGATTTGACTCCATATGACTCACCTATAAGGTTCAATCTCTGCTTTATGTAACATATAAAAAGCATGTAACATACACAATGCTGTAAGGAATTCACTCAGGATTTCATTTCTCTTCCAACCTCCCTGAGGTCGATCACCCCACAAACTCTATCTTATCTATCACAACCACAGTATCCTATCCAGATACTGTGATACTCTACCAAGACGAATCTCTGCTAGTACAGTGAGTCTCACACTGTACACCATCCCTTCGTTGCTGCGCCCCAAGTGAGAGTGGATAGTGGTGCTGCTATCCACTACCCCATTTCCTCCCACTCTCATTACCTGCTGCTCCTGGGCTCAGCACATGTTGCATTGGGGCTCATGTGTAGTGTGCATGAGGCGAGCATGGGTGTGAGGCAAGTGAGGTGGCAGGTGTGTGAGGTGGAGCAGTGGCACATGAGGTGGGGGCGCATGGGGCAATGCCAGCAGGCATTTTTAGTGCGCAAGGCTGGTGAGTGGGTGCACACATGAGGTGGCAAGTGTGTGAGGCAGGTGTGAGGTGGCACATGGGGCAATGCAAGCAGACATTTTGGTGTGCAGGGCGAGTGTGTGCGAGGCTGGTGAGGCGGGCATGAGGCAACGCAAGCGGGCGTTTTTTTCCTACAGTACAGGTGGTGAGCCACCTGGAGCGGGTGCACGCATGAGGTAGCAGGTGCACAGATGTGTGAGGTGGCAGGTGCACGGGGTGCATGGGTGAAGTGGCAGGTGCACAGGATGAGTGTGTGCGAGGCAGCAGGTGCATGGAGTGTGTGGGTGAAGTGGCAGGTGCATGGGGCGAGTGTGTGCGAGGCAGTGGGCGCATGGGGCACGCATGAAGCGGCAGGTGTGCAGGCATGTGAGCGGGGTCAGTGAACAGGCAGAAACGGGTTAGTAAACAGGTGGGGCGCACCAATGACAGCAAGGCAGACAAGCCATTGTGCAAGGGTGAGAACGGAGGCGCAAGAGCATGAGGCAGTCTCATCTACAGACGTCACCATGCCAGGTGAATGGATGGGATGTGGGTTAGTCAACGGGTGGGGCGCACCAATGAAGGTGAGACACAAAGGCAGGGGTGGTAAGGGCATCCTAGGTATGTCTCCATTGACCCATCTTGACTGCTGATCGCCTTTGTCAGCCACCATTATGGCATGCGAAAAAAAGAGTGAAAAAGTAAAAACTGACCTGCTGCCCCTGCTTTAAGTGGTGGGAGCGTCACCTACAACCTCTTCAGGACAAGGCGAGTGGCAAGCAGCGGATGTGGAGAATGGGGCAAGTGTGTGAGGCAGGTGTGAGTGGGGTGAATGGACAAGGTTGGCGGTGTGGTTGAACAAACCTGTGCAGACTTAGCAAATATTCTGGCTATGGTTAGGTATGTATTCATATAGTATTTAGTGGCCATATAATATTGAGTCTTTGTGGTCTAATGGTTAGTGCTTTGCAAGATTATCATTTTTGGTGATGTGCGCAGGTTCAATTCCTGTTGCTGTGCATGCATTTCTCCACATTACATGATCATTTACTTGATTAACTTTGAGTGTCTTGGTTGCTTGCTGTACTTGGCTGGAAGTTGCTTGATGATTTGATATACTTGAAGTGTACTTGAGGACTTGGTGAAAATTTTCAAGTACATCAAGTAAATTGTAGATTTCCTGATGTGTCAAGTCTGCACTCACTAACATCCACTTGTCTCAC
>JBBPLV010000952.1:0-12756 GCA_038089975.1 Boletellus ananiceps | reverse complement strand
AATAAGTGTCCCAATGACATGTCATTTTAATATGGTTATATCTCAGTGCCATGACAACCAAATCACATGACTAAGGGCTCTATTTCAAGGCGGGGGTTAGGGCTGTTAATAACCCAGCAAGGGCTAGAGCGAATGCCTTTTGGCTCTCCTACAAATGTCAAGTCTTTCCAAAATAGCCAAACATTGGGTCACTTTTTTGAGCCACTGTACATCACCGACTTTCAGAATCTCACTGCTAAAGTGGGGATTACTGACCAAACAACCCTCATTGGCCAGCTCTTGCTCAGATTGGATCAGCAGATCACTATCATGATCCTCTCCATGACAACCATCCCTACTACCATCACAGATTGGCTTGAAAAAGCCAAAACCTTTCATGCCCAAAAAGCTCACATCTCTGCTCTCAAGAAAGGACACAGAACTCCCTCCACCTTCTCCAATCACTCCTTCACCCCAGATCCAAATGCCATGAATGTCAACATGGTCTGCATCTCTAAGCTTACTCCAGATGAATATGCCCACTGTTTCCAGGAAGGTCTTTGCCTTTGATGTTGCAAGAAGGGACATAACGCCCAGCAGTGCCATACCTTCACCACCCAGACTCCTTGGATACAATCCTTGAACAATCCCTTCTGAAATCCACAGCAAGTCCAAGCCACCAACACCTCCCCAACTACCTCTGTCACCACCCCCTCTGCACTCTCCATTCCTAAACCTCCTTCTGTCCTGGAAACTTATGTCAACAGCCTTTGAACTGGCAAGAAAGATGAAGGCAAGATCCTTCAAACCTTAAAGCTCTGCTTCAATGACACTCCGAAGGAGGAGAGTTCCTCAGGTTTTCAGTAAGAGAAGTCATCATGACGTCTTCTTCCCTAGATATCTCTGCTCTCTTATTGATAGTGGTGCCACTAGTAACTTCATCAATACCTCCCTCATCCCTAAGCTACATTCTGCCATTCGCTGTCTTCTCCAACCTCTCATTGCCTATAATGTTGATGGCACTCAAAACCATCAAAGAACTATCAAATGGTCCATTACCACCAATGCTATCTTCCCTGATGCCTCCAATAAAGTAACCCTCCTCATCACCTCCCTTGGTTCCCCTCATATTATCCTCAGAACACCCTGGCTGAAGAAAATGAACCCATTTATTGATTGGGCTGCCAACACTCTCACTCTCTAGGACGCTGTGGTACCTCTTCATGAGAGTCTGCCCTGGAATGAGAACAAGGTAGACCCATACCCCCAACATCTCAGAAAGATTACCCTCTTGACTCAACTTGCTCAAAATGAAAAACCCAAAAAGCAAGATGTCCCCTCCTGGTACAATGAATTTGTGGGTGTCTTCTCTAAGAATATGTTCAGTGTCCTCCCTCCACATTGTTCCCTTGATCATACTATCAATCTCAAACCATCCTTTGTCTCAAAGATTGCCAAGATCTATCCTCTCAGCCCTGCTGAACATGAAGCATGTTGAACTTTCATCAAGGAAAACCTCAAAACTGATCGCATCATCCCATTGAAATCCCCTCAGGCTTCCCCATTTTTCTTTGTACCTAAGAAAGACAGTACTCTCCGACCCTGTCAGAATTATTGCTATTTAAACTCCCATACCATTCACAATGCCTACCCCCTCCCTCTTATCTCAGAGCTCATTGACGACATGAAGGACTCTACTCTGTTCTCTAAATTTGATGTTCGATGGGAGTATAACAATATCTGTTTCTGAGAAGAAGATCAGTGGAAGGCTGCCTTCATCACCCCATTGGGACTCTTCAAACTGACCATCATGTTCTTCAGATTTAATAATGCTCTCCCTATTTTCCAAGCCTTTATGAATCATATCTTCACTGACATGATTGCCAAACAATGTTTAAAGATCTATATGGATGACATTGGTATTCACACCAAGGATGATCTCAAACTTCACCATGCCCACACCAAATGAGTACTCCTCCAACTGCTGAAGCATAATTTATCCCTCAAGATCTCAAAATGTTCCTTTGATGTTGCTACCATAGAATATCTAGGTCTCATCATTGGACAAGGATGCATCCAAATGGATCCCACCAAGCTTTCAGCAATCTGTGAATGGAAACCTCCATCCTTGGCCAAAGGCATTTGGTCCTTCTTGGGCTTTGCCAATTTCTACCACAAATTCATCCCTAGCTTCTCCAATTTTGTCGCCCCTCTCACTCTCCTTACTTGAAAGGATAAAGCATGGCTCTAGACCCCCCTTCAACAATGCACTTTCGATATGCTGAAGGATTGCTTCTCCTCCTCTCCCATCCTTGCCTTCCCCAATGTTTCCTGTCCTTTCTCTATCATGACTGATGCTTCCCTCCTTGCTGCTGGCATAGTCCTTCTTCAAGCTAATACAAATGGTGACATCCATCCCTGCACCTACTTTTCCAAAACTTTTAGTCCAGCAGAACATAATTATGATATCTATGATTGGGAGTTATTGGCTGTCATCCTCACTCTTCAGGAATGGCAACAATACCTCCTTGGAATGTCACATTCTGTCACCATTCTCACATTGAGAAGGTGACCAGTCTGATTGCAGTGTCTGCAGGTACATGTAGGGCAAAAGCAGGGTCCATGTCCCCATTGCTGGCAGAAGGAGCACTGTGTAGTAAAGCAACAGTGAGTGGGATGGCCAGGAGCAGGGGTGTTACAGGAGGGACATCGATACTCTGGGCAGTCATCTTGGTAATGACCCAGAAGAATGCAGTGAAAGCAGCAGGTGAGGGAGGTGGCAGGTCGACAACATAGGGGAGATGTGATGGATTGGATGGCAGAGAAGAGTACCTGTGAGCCATTGGGGAGATGGATAAGTTGGATGTTTGCCCAGTTAAGTGCTAAGTGTCACATCCTGTGTCAGTCCGACCTCTAATTCTGATCCTCCACCCTTTCCTCTGATCCAATACTCCTATTCTGACTCCTGTAATGTATTCCGACTCCTCTGTATATCTCTGACTCCATTTCTGACCCCCTATGTACTTCTCTGATCTCCATTTAGTTTAGTTCTGCACATAGACTTCATCCACAGCTGTGTTCTCTATATGAGCACAGCTCTGGCATTCTCCTACTCAGAAGCACAGTTCCAGAGTAGTTTCCCTTCCAACTCTGTCTCAGTCATCTGCCTCAGTCATCTGTAGTACATAGCCTTGGACTCTGAAGTATATAAGCTTGTACTTACCTCCTGTACTAGTCAGTCTGAATATCAACTATAGCCATCTCCTCTACTTCCCTCCTCAGTCTTCTTCTGTTGGATTCTGTCTCTGACATCTCCATCCTCCTCTGTCCGACCTCTGACCTCAGAGGACTGAGAGTGCACAAGGGTACAGCATGCCACCCCACATCGCTGAGACCAATGTCCTCGACACCTCCGACCTTCTGGACTCCTCTCATCCCTCTCAACCTTCTGTCCACACCTCTGACTGACTGGAGTGGAGCAGAGAAAAACACGCTCTAACACTAAGGCAGACTGGTCAAGGGCATACTCACTAGATGAGTCTGAGGAAACTAATGAGAGTGGGAGGAAATGGGCATCTACAAACTACTGTTTTTGGCACAGAGCTACAGTACAGTATAGAGACTACAGAGGCTACAGAGCAATAATGTACTAGTCTTATAAGACTCCATTACACTAAATAACACCATTGAAATCACTTTTATTTCACTGTAGAATGGGGGACCTTTCTGTGCACTGTATAACTGTAGTACACTGTACATGCACTGTATAGCACTGTACAGTTCTGTGCCAAAAATAGTGGTTTGCAGATGGAGTAGTGGATAGTAGCACCACTATCCACTCTCACTTGGGGCACAGCAATGAAGGGATGGTGTACAGTGTGAGACTCACTGTACTAGCAGAGTTTTGACTTGGTAGAGTATCAGTACCAGGATAGGGTACTGTGGTTGCAATAGATAAGATAGTGTTTGTGGGGTGATCAACCTCAGGAAGGTCAGAAGGGAAATGAAATCCTGAGTGAATTCCTTACAGCATTGAGTATATTACATGCTGTTTATATATGTTACATAAAGCGGAGTTTGAACTTTAAAGGTGAGTCATATGAAGTCAGATTGACTCATAGTGACTCATATCTAATCATGTGATCTGGGTGTGACTCACTCTGACTCTGTGTGACTCATGCTTAGTCAGTATGAATCATGATTGTTGTAGAATGTTCCTGACATAGCCACATGACTCATTACAAGTCATGTTGAGTCATAATGAATCAATCCCTGACAACCTCTAATAGCTTCCTATTAGGTTATGGGTATTAGTCAGTCAGGTACTCAGACTTAGTTTATCTGGTACTAGACTTGTTAGTCAATCCAGAGCTAGTCAATCCGGTACTCCAGACTTATTGGTTAGTCCAGAACCAGTCCAGTGAATAACAGTAAGTGGGTATGAAGTGAGAGGTGGGCAATATGTTCAACCCAGGGGTTTTGTAGGTCAGAGCTAGGATGAAGGGTTTACCCTTAATGACTCCCTGAGTGAGTGATGAGTGATCTGAGGTAGGAAGGGGCAGTCTGGACAAGTTCTAGACCAAAGCAAAGTGTAGGAAGGAAGGAGAAAGCATAGGAAGCCATAGGAAGCGTAGTGGTTGACGAGTATGACACTTGAAAATGATGAGGGATGTAGTCAGACAAGTTCTGACAAGGGTGAGCGATGATGGACAAAGGAAAGAAGCTTTGATGATATTTATCATGCCTAAGACAGCACTTTATAGTCTGGGCATACCCAAGACTGTCAACTCATTGCTAGGTTAATGACAGGAAGGTCAAGTCTAAATAAAGGTATAGCGCATTGTCCCATTGTAGGAATGGCACAGTAAGTGCAGAATGAGTATAGAGGTGTGAAAGAAGCTAAAGGATTGTAGCACAAGAAGTAAAAGGTTGGTCCAACAATGGTCAGACCAGAAGGTAAGGCATAGGAATGGAACAAAACATCAGAACGAAAGGTACATATGAACCAGGTACGCACTCAGAAGGTCCAAGGAATGCCTACACAGCACTAGTAAGTTGCATGAAATGATAAGAAGCCTACAGAATGCATGTTGCAACCATAGAGAATGCTGGTTCCCTACACCGGAACTAGTCCAGAACTTCAATAGGAACATCTCCAGAGGAGGGAGTGGATGGGGTTGTGGAGAGGTGAGCGAGGAGAGGAGGTGGAGAAGGGGGAGCAGGAACTGGCAAAGGTAGAGGGAGAACCTCTAAAGCTTCTAAGGAAGAAATATACTGATCCTGTGTACCCATAGACATAGATAAGTGGATATGATGAAAGGTAGGATATAGCAATTGGGGGTCGAGATGTTCAACATAGCTATGGAAACTGTGAATGTGAAGAATAGTAAGAACTCATTCAAGAAGACAATTAATCAACAAGCGAAGAAGACTGAAATCAACTGGTAAATCAGAGGGGGCAGACTGAAAGTGAAATGATTGAATGTGAGAGACATCATGCAAGTGGTGCACTAGCTCCTGTGTGATCTTGTCCTGCTTGAATAATGTATCACTGTTGAGGGCATGGATGAGGACAGGATTGGCAAGGATGGGGGCATAAAGCATGTTGATCAAGGAAGTAGGAAGAAAGGTAGGCTGCACAGGCCATGAATGCAACAGAGAAGTAGAAGAAAAACTGGAGCATGAGGAAGATGAAGTGGGCAAAGGGGCAGAGAAAGTAGCAAGCATATTGAATCAAGGGAAGGAGGTTCAAGATGATGGTGACAAAGAAGAAAACTGAGATGGACAACATCAAAATTATTGTAAGGAGTGAGACTTTTTATATGCAGAGAGGATGGTCTTGGCCTGATGGAGATTACTCTCAGGTTCCCACATATTTTCCAACACTGAGTAACCCATCCATGCAGTTAGGTACCAGTACTGGCCAGGAGAACTCTTGTGTGCAAGAATGCCATCTACCTCATATTCTTCTTCACCTTCAATGATGTCAGGAGGTGGTGTAGGAAATGACAGGCCATGTGCTTCAGTGGAGTGGAAGGATGATAAGAGTATGGCATGGAAGACATCATGTATCTTTCATGTGGGTGGGAGATGTAAGCAGTAGATAAGTGGAGATAGAACTTGAGAAACCTCAAAAGGGCCTAGGCATTTGGGAGCAAGTTTCCTAGATAGGAAAGGGATGTGGAGATTGGTCACCTCTAGCCATACCTTATCCCCAGCCTTCCATGGAGAGAACTTCCAAGAAGCATGTTGCATCATCAACCAATGGGCTGAGTCATGAGCAGTGAGTGCTTCTTTATGAGATTCCTCAAGGAGAGTGAGGCAGGAGGAGAGGGTGAGAATGAAGGTCTTTCCTAGGGTGGAGTAAGCTTGTGGTTCATAACCGAGCATAAGGGAGAACAGAGAGGCTTTAGTGGAGGAATGAGGGGGGGAGTTGTGATGGAACTCAGCAGTGGTGAGGAATGAGGACCACAAGTGTGGCTGGTTGGCACAAAATAGATGGAGACAAGTCTCAATTTCTTGGTTTGTTCATTTGGTTTGACCATCTGTTTGGGGGTGATAGGTGGTGGAGAGACATATGTCATAATGAAGGAGGCAAGCCAGTTCTCATGCAAATGCAGAGGCAAACTGTGGGCCACAATCAGAGATGATGGAGTCATGGAGACCAAACCTTTTGAATACATGGTGGAAAAAGAGCTGTGCTACCCCTGCAGTGTTGATGGTTTTCAGGCAAGGAATGAGTATTACCCCCTTCATAAGCCTATGGTCAACCACAACCAGCAAGGAATCAAACCCAGAAGAGACAAGGAGGTCAGTGATAAGATCCATGGAGAGTTGGCAGAACAGCAGCAACATTGTGGAAGGGATGGGAGAGAGGTGGAATGGTGGGGTGGGTGTTCACCTTGGATTGCTGGCAGAGGGCACAATCCACAATGAAGTTTTTAACAAAAGTAGAGAGACCTGGCCACCAGAAATCTCACTCAATGAGATCCTTAGTATGAAAGAAACCCATGTGGCCAGTGGTGGGGGATTCATGGAGAGCAAGTAGGAGGGGAGAACGAGAGGCAGGGAGAACATACATACAATGCCAGAAGAAAAGATGCCCATTATCAAAGGACCAATCAGAGAGGGAAGAATGAGAAAAGAGAGGTGAACCATCCTGGAGATGTTGGATAGCATGGAGAATGAGGGGGTCAGAAGAAGAAAAGGAACAAATGGTATGGGCAAGGGCAAGATCAAGTGTGGCAATGATCTGAAGATCAGGAAGAATGGGAGAGGAGACATTGTCAAGAGAAGTATCAACAAGATCCTTGTGGGACAAGGCATTGGCAGGGGCCATGCGAGCACCTGGAGTGACCTGTCAGGCTAGATCAAAGTCCTGAAGGAAGAGAGACCAACGAGCTTGTTGATGAGAGAGTCTTCAAGGGTCCTTGAGGTACAAAAGATTTTTATGATCAACTACCTACAGTACTTACTATTCAATAGTATTCACTGGCCCTCCTACATTGTCAGCAGGATCTTGAGATCCTCAAGCCAGGAGCTCGAGCATACAAAGGGGGTAATGTTACAATTTCTTTCCTCTATCCACATATCCTTCTTTTATCTTGTCTTTGCCCAACCCATTCCCACATCCCAGGCCTGTTTCTCTATACATACATTCATGTTCTTCTTCTCTGGAATATTCTTGAGGTATCCGTCATCCTTTTGCAGTCATGATACTTACATTCTTGTCCAATTCAACTTGGACTCCCATTTTAGTTATCCTTTTGTTCTTTCTTAATACAGTACATGGTCTGTGCACAATCGGCTCAACTATATAAACCTTACCCACAAGCCATGTACTCTATTCTTGTTCTACATAATTCAGCATTGCCTTGAGTCATTTCTCAGTCCAAGTCCTCGATCTGAGTCCTTGTCCTTCATCTCTAGTCTGGTCTTGCGACCATATAGTTCTCAAGTTCCTTTTGGGCTGAGTTGTACCTCTTCATGAGTGTCCTGTCCATCAGTCAGTCCCAGTCCACATACTTGAGGTATGCCCTGCATAACAACCATGCAGACTGCCAATGGAGGCACACAGCCAATAAGAGGATGTGTTGAGATGCTCAAGCTTGACATCCAAGGCATCAAGTCTTGAGCTCATGCTTATGTTGTGACAAAGGCTCCCTGTTACAATTCACCCCTTTCCTTTCCCTCTATCTTCTTCTCTTACCACTGCTGCTTATGTATCCCTTACAACTTCACTGTCTGACTGGCTGGACCCTTTGTCATATTCCTTTAGTCCTCGTCCAATCCAACTCAGACTTCCTTTTCCTTTCTTGACACCTGTGTTATTATTGCTTACACTTCTGTCTGATCCAACTCAGACCTCTTGTTGTTCTTTCTCTCCTTCTCCCATATGCAGTAGTTGGTCCATGCACTCTTCAGACTAGTATATAAGCCCTCATCATCTAGCATGTACCCTAAGCTAGACTTACCTGGCATACCCTTGCAATCTACCATTGCATTCCTTTGCCTTCACTCCTTGCCCACCAACAAGGACTTCTGCTTGTCTGGAAGTACCCTCATTGCTGTAGGAAGACCCTCAGCACCTTTTGTCCCTCGCTCCGAAGGAAGACCCTCCAGATAATGACCCTTGTCCTGAAAGTATCCAGTCCTTCATCCTCACCCCTCTGTCTGCTAGGTTTGTGCTTGTCCCTACCTGGGCCAAGCATAACAAAAGTCTAGCTTCCACTTCAAAAGCTACCACTGCCATAGTCCTTCACCATTTTCCACTGACCTCCTCCCTTGTCCTCCAGGTGGTGTCCCACCTTGACTCCCCACGACTCTGAATTGTCCCCTGATGACAAAGACAAGTACCTTTCAGAAACTCACTCCAACAAACCACTTCTGCCTCAGGAAGAAGACTCCAACCTCGCTCGTCTCCTTGACAAACTTGTCACCCCTCATCCCCTCACTCCTCCAACCCTTATCCACAGTCCCATCATTCCCTTTCCCCCATCCATGCCCTCCTAACCCACTGCTGGATCCTCTGGGTCCTCCACCACTGCCTCCACCCTCACTGTCCTTGTGAAACCCACTGAACTTTGTATTGGTACCCCTGCTGCCTATGATGGCTCCTCAAACACTGCTATTGCATGGATGAATACTGTGCTCTTCTACCTCACCATTAATCACAAAATCTACAACATGGAGGAGAGAATGATTGCCTTTGCACTCTCTTATATGACTGGGAAGTCAGCTGCCACTTGGGCAGACACATTCCAATGAAAGGCACTCACTGGGTCTACCCCCCAACTCAGATCCTGGACCAACTTTTACAAAGTGTTTGTCAAAGTGTTCGACCACAAGGACGTCATACCTTCTGCTATTGCCTGGCTGTCCACTACCAAGATGACCATGAAACAAGACCCCAAGACCTATAAAAAGGTCTTCAACCCTCCCCTTGTCAAGTATTCTTCAAAGTTCTTCCAAAACAAAGAACTCACTGGTATCACTGAGGACCATGTCCTCATTGGCTATTACTCTGCTGGCCTCCCTCCTTCCCTCATGTGCTACATCATGTTCATGGACACCGTTCCCACCACTATAGAGGATTGGGATAAGAAGGCCTTCCATTTCTATAAAAATTGGAAGTGTGCTGACAAGATTGCTGAATGCAGTGCTAAACCCTACAAAACCCCTGTCTACCATGCTCCAACCCCCTCTCATCCTGCTAGAGACCCTGACGCCATGGACATAGATGCCATTTGCACTACTCCAAAGTTAACTTCTGCTGAGCAACAATGCTGTATCACAAACAACCTCTGCTTCTGCTGCAGAAAACCTGGCCATGGCAGCTGCAACTGCCGCAATTTCCCTGTCAACCCCACTCTCACAAAACCTGCTGGACAAAAAGTTCAAAAGGTCGAAGAAGCCATTCCCTCTCTCCAAGAGATTGAGGACAATGATGAAGAAGACGGAGAGGTCAGAAAGGTGTCTCTCCTCAACCAGGATTTTTGAAATGGAGGCCTCAATCGACGCGAGTCCCCTCCTCTAGAGTTTCTAGTACATCCCCAATTGTATCTACCAAAAAGAAATTGATTCATGTTCCTGTTTCATTGGTAGAACCCACCCATACTCTCAAAGCTGTCGATACCCCTGCCCTTGTTGATAGCAGTGTGAACATCAACTGTCTAGACTGGCAGTTTGCTCACAAGCATTGCCTTCCCCTCACCTGCCTCACTATCCCCATCCCAGTCCGAAACATCAACCAAACCTCTAACCAGAATGGTGACATCATCTTTACTACTGAACTCTATGTCTGCACCTGTGGAATCCTCCATCAAACCCTCTTCCATATCATCAACTGTGGAAGTGAGAATGCAATCCTAGGAATGCCCTGGCTCAAAGTAGCCAACCCTACCATCAATTGGACTGAGCATACCCTTGCTATTCCTATTGCCTCAGATCAAACCAATGAACTCAATAACCAGTACATTGCTGATGAGCTCTGACATGCTGCTAAGCTTTGCTCTCCTCCTCTCTCAACTCCTCAACCTGTCAGACACATCAATGCTGATGAGATCTATGACAAATGACTCTATGATTATCTGGGATATAAAACCCAGGATCAGTTCATTGATTGGGCTGTAGAAGTCCACTCCCTCCAATGAATGATCAAACGAGGAGTACAATACTATCAGAACGTTAACTCCAAATGGGCCAAACTCGTTGCCAAGCTCACCACAGCTACAGACCTTGCTATGAAAGCGGAGCTTGCTAAACCCAAGGTCACCTTACCTGAGGAATATTCTGCTTTCTCTTTGGTCTTTACCAAGGAAGCCACCAACCATGTTCCCCCTTCCTGCCCATATGATCATGAGATCAATCTTGATGAGTCCTTCATTTCTAAAGTAGGGAAACTCTACCTGTTTTCCTCAGATGAACAGAAAGCCACAGAGGCTTTTCTTGAGGAAAATCTCCATGCTGGAAAGATCTGCCCCTCAAATTCCCCTCAAGCATCTCCCTTCTTCTTCATGAAAAGGAAGGATGGTGGTCTCTGGCCCTGCCAAGACTACTGCTACCTCAATGAACACACTGTCCATGATACCTACCCCCTTCCCCTCATCTCTGACCTTGTTGATAAACTCCATGATGCCAAAGTCTTTACCAAGTTCAACATACAATGGGGTTACAACAATGTCCACATCAAGGATGGACACCAATGGAAAGTGGCCTTCATTACCCACAAAGGCCTATTCAAACCCATGGTAATGTTCTTCAGACTTACCAACTCCCCTGCCACATTCCAACACTTCATGAACGACTTGTTCAGAGATCTCATTGCTGAAGGATGGCTCATCATCTACATGGATGACCTCCTCATCTTCTCTCCTGATACCAAAACCCATGAGGAATGAACCAAACGTGTCCTTCAATGGATGCAGGAACTTGATCTCCATCTCAAGATCAAGAAGTGCAAGTTCACCACCTCTGAGGTTGAATACCTTGGAATGATTGTTAAACCAGGACAACTCACCATGGACCCTGTCAAACTTGCTGGAATTTCTGAGTGGCCTGTTCCTCAGAAAGTCAAGGATGTCCACTTGTTCCTTGATTTCACCAACTTTTATCAGCGATTCATTCCTGACTATTCCTCCCTTGCTTGTCCTCTTATTGACATGATGAAGAAGAACCTTGCTTGGAACTGGATGTCCCAATGCCAGGATGCCTTCGATGCCTTGAAATGCATCTTCCTCTCACAACATGTCCTCCACCTTCCTGACTCCAACCGCCCCTTCACTGTTGCCACTGATGCCTCTAAACATGCATCTGGTGGTGTCCTCCTTCAAACTGTGTCAATAGTGACTGGCACCCCTGCTCATATCTCTTCCAGTCATTCTCTTCCACAGAACGAAACTATGACATCTATGACTGGGAACTTCTTGCCATCATCCATGGTCTCAAAGCATGAAGACACTACCTCCATGGATCCCCCTTCCCTGTCCAAGTCTTCACAGACCATAAGAACCTCATGTTCTTTCATCAGCCAGAGAGATGAGCACAGGGTAGGAGGGAGGTACCAGCCTTCAGGGCATTCAATGCATCTGAGATGAACAGGTCAGAGGTGGTGGAGTGAGATATTTTGGTGACAAGTGCAGCATTGAGGAGACAGACAAAGTGTTCAGGTATGAGCAGAGTGACATCCTGGTTGTCTTCTGTGGTGGAGACATCAGGGAGGCGGGAAAGGGCATCAGCAGGCCCCATGTGTGAGCCAGGGATATGAACGAAACAGAGGTCAAAATCCTGTAAGAACAACATCCAGTGGGCTTGGTGATGGGATAATTTGTGGGGCTGTTTGAAGTAAGCCAGGTTCTTGTGATCTGTCAGGATGGTGACCAGGTGTGAAGTTCCTGTCAGATATTGCTTCCATTCCTCGAGAGCTCTGATGACCGCCAACAACTCCCAATCATAAATGTCATAGTTGCATTCTTCTGGGGAGAAGGTTTTTGAGAGATAGGTGTATGGGTGAAAGTCGCTATTGGTATCCTTCTGCATCAGAATGGCTCTGGAGGCTACAAGCAATATGTCCATCATGACCCAGAATGGAGAGTTGGTATGGAGGAGTTGGAGGACGGGTTGCAAAAGGAAAGCTGTCTGAAGTGCTTGAAAGGCAGTCTCACATTCTGGAGACCAGTTCCAAATTGTACCCTTTTTTGTAAGGTCATGAAAGGGTCGCATGGTAGCGGAAAAGCTTGGGATGAACTTCCAATAGAAGTTACAGAAACTGATGAAAGA
>JBBPLV010000951.1:0-12759 GCA_038089975.1 Boletellus ananiceps | reverse complement strand
GTACCGGTTCCCTAGCTAGTTCTACGCAATACTACGTACAGTCTCTGGCCATCCACGAGTCCCTCTCAAGGATAGCAAGCTTCCGACTTCAACTAGTCTTCGTCCTACTATTGAGTGGACACTGTCTGAGTGTTATCTTGCGGAACATAGGACCTGAGAGAGAACTTAGGAGATTGTATGCCATCCGCATAACAAAAGAACTAGCTCTCCTTCTGCCCCTGCTATCTAAGCAGTAGAGCGAACATTCCAACATCACGTCATACCAATCCCCAGAAGAACAAGAATCCTCCCCAGAATACGAGGAAGGAACCGAACACAAGGAAGTATTCTTCAAAGACGAGCCCACCCCTAGCGTAACTCCTGTTGAACCGAGACCTTTTGAGAACCCCTACCAAACCAATTCCCCAGTACCCACTAGACAAATCGCCGGTCCCTCCAACATCCCCAGACCACCCCCTCCAAGTCTCCTATTCAGGGAAAGGAGAAGACGACAATCGGTAACTCCAAAAACAATCCTCAAGAGCACCTCCCTCGCACCACCAACCACTCCTGCTCCAACCCTCTCTCCAGTCGTACTAATCACCGACACAACTGAGCAACAACTGGACATACCCATGGCAGACACCACCCAACATACAAAGAAAGGGGAACTCCAGGCAGCCCTACCTGGAGATTTTGATGGAAACACTGCAGACACAACTAGATGGATGTTAGCCATGACCGCTTTCTTTACCATTAATCAGGACATCTATGACATGGACTTGCTCCTGATCCTCACTTGCCTCAACAAGATGAATAAAGGACGAGCTGTGGCGTTCACTGAGACTTGGTACCCAAAGGTTATGGATTCCACTTTTGCCCAATTCCAGGAAGCGTTTCAAGACTCCTTTGTTCTGACCGGACAACAAGAGAGAGCTCGGAACAAGGGATGGTTCCAGAGAGGAAACTTCAACACTTATGTCATAACCTTCAAGTTGAAAGTAATGAGGAGTAAATTAGAGACAGGACATGATAAGATCCTGATCAACATTCTTTGACGAGGAATTGATGAACGACTAGCCAACATGATGACTACCTTGAACCCCCAGCCGATGAAATGGAGGGATTGGATTAAGAAAGCCCATGTGTTTGACAAAAACATATGGTGCCTCAGAAAGATCAGGGAGCGAAAGAACTACATCAGCAAACCACCAAAAATCCCCCAGAGCTCTACAGACAGCCACAGAACACTCACTATAGCCACAGAATATCACAGAACCCCCAGAACCCCAGACCTCCCAGACTCCTAGGATTATAGATCCACAGAATATTACAGTATTCCCAGAATCCCCAGACCTCCCAGACTCCCAGACATCCAGTTCTATAGACCCACAGCACTCCACAGAACCTCCAGACTTCCCAGACCCCCAGACATCCAGTCCCACAGACCCACAGCACTCCACAGAACCTCCAGACTTCCCAGACACCCAGTCCCACAGAGTCACAGACACACAGTGCATTACAGAACCCCAGGACATCTAAGCATCCAGACACCCAGCTCTACAGACCTATAGTCCATTGGTGCAGACAGAAGTCCCAGAGCAACCAATCTCTATTGAATAGAAAAGTTGAGCATAATCACTATATATCATGACAACACTAGCTAGTACTGACGTCCAACACCGCAAGCCTGAGCATACATGAACACAGCACAGTGAGTTGCAGACGGACGGCGCTCTACTAACTAGTACCGGTAGACCCATACCTGTGTACTAATATTTGCTGCACTTCCCACTGCTGTTATTTCGCCCATCCCATCGCCGTCCCACCCCCCCCCTCTGGCCCTATTCCCTGGCTTGCACTGATCCCGTCGTCTTCATCGCCGCCGGCTAGGGTGTACCACAGGTGTGGCTGCTCCGTGCGGGTCGCGGTGCGGGTACCCAACGGATGTGGGTTGGGTAGGGCCACCAGGCACCCGCGCTCATACTCATACCCTTGCAACGGGTCGACCGATCCCGTGGGTCGTGCAGTCAGTCGATGCACCCGCTGGCCTGGGCTCGGCGAGCCATCTACACGCGAGCGTGTGTGCAAGGCAGCAGGTGCGCGTGAGGCGGGCGCGCGCGGTGTTGCGCAGGGCACGAACGGGTGGGTGTGCGCGTGAGGTGGCAGGTGTGCGGGGCGAGCGCACACGTGAGCGCGTGAGGCGGGCACATGCAGCATTGCGCAGGGCATGGACGGGTGGGTGCGCGCGTGAGGTAGCAGGTGCGCGGGGCGAGTGTACACACGAGCGCGTGTGCAAGGTGCATGGGGTGAGGAGGTGGTAAGCGCGTCGTAGGCTTTTTTTTTGGCGATCGGAGGCAGGTGCAGAGGTGGCGCATGCACGGAGCGGCGAGTGCGGTCAAGCTGAGCAAGGCAGGTGCGGAGGCGGCGAGTGCGCGGGGCCTGAGGAGGCAGCCTGTGCAGAGGTGGCGAGTGTGGTCAAACTGTGCTTGCTGAGTGCACGAGCAAGGCAGGTCACGGTGCAGGAGGCGGTGAGTGCACGGGGCGAGTGAGACAGCCGGGGCAAGTGCGCAGCCGTCGCCCGTCTTGTCGCTCGTAGCAGGCTACCTCTGCGCAGTCACCTGTCATCGCTAGAAGGGGCAGCGGGGTCAGCGAACAAGTTAGTAAACAGGCGGGGCGCACCAATGAGTGGGGCGGGTGCGCGAGACAGCAAGCGGACGGCCCTGTCCCCTTATCACCCGCACTGGGCTGTCTCCACGCCATCGCCCGTCTTGTCGCTTGCAGCGGGGGAGCGAGCACGCTGGGCGGAATAGTGGCGAATGGACGGGGTGCACAGTGAGGGCATCTGGGTTACTAGCAAATGAAACAGGTGGGAACGGGCGGGCGCACTAACGAGGCGGGGAGCGAACGTGTTGGGCACGCGGGTAGTAAACAGGTGGGCGTTGGATACCGGGTGCGCAGAGGAAGCGGGTGCGGGTGCGGGTAAGGCGCTGGACACCCACGGGTAGTGCACCCGTGAGACACCCTGCCGCCGGCTCACCCTCGCCTGGCAACTTGCGAGTCTCATCTGATGCGGCGCAAACGTCGTGATGCAAGTTGAACGGATTGGAACCAGGACAGCACGGCGTATGGACGGCGCCTCTAACCTTCAAGTTGAGGGAGCGGGAGGTGAGCTGAGACCGTCCACACCATGAGTAGTCGCGGCGTGCCCGCTCCTTGCCCACTGGTGAACGAGATCTGGGCGCAGTTCCATTTCACTTCCAACTCGGAGTGACTCGCCAAATCGATGCACTAGTATGCACACGATATCAGAGACTCGGATGTCGATATCCGTCCAGTAAGAGAATCGTAAGCGCATAAACGAAACAGCATCGCATTCAAGGCGCAGCCTACAACATCAAATCTTAAAGTACCGTAGGCAGTTACCAAGCATACAGTGATGGCGTATGGACATGGAGCATCATACACAAGCGAATACGAAAAAATTAATGTGAAAGCCGGCGGTTAGTCGAGTTGGACAGCAAGGAGCCGTCCGCCAACCGTCTGCGTGAAAACACCTAATTAATGTTGAGAGGTATCCACCCTACGCAACTTTCGAATGGGCGACCACTCACCACCGTCTTTGCTCGACCCTCGAGTAAAATACGAAGCCGGAATGTGTACCTGTGGGATGGGTCGAGACCGATGATAATTGGTAAATAGAGCATTGATGCATCCGATTCCAAGATCCTTGTCATCAATTACTTGCTGTGATCGTTGGGCTTTGAAACGATGGAGCTCGGCAATCTTCTCGTGCTCCCGAACGACACACTCCGCTAGCGTTTTTTCTGCGCGGCATACGTCACGTTGCGCGCGAATTATCTCGAGCACCAACCGTGCTTCTTGATCCTCTACCTCAACAGAGTCCTCTGGCTGTGAATTTCCGGTCAGCCTACCCCCCGTAGTAAAGTCGCAGTTGTCATCACCCACACCTCCGCAAGAATAAGTTGCGTAGACATCCTGGAGGAAACTACGGCTATCCTTGCTCACGGGCAAGGATAAACGATCCACGGGAGAACTGTGGGTGGGTGCTTGCGCTGAAGCGTTGGACATACTTGGAGGTGATACTGTCGGAGACTGAGTCGGCGTTTGTTCGTGTCCGAGTGTAACGTGTTCTCACCGTCGTCTGTAGGTGACGTAAGCGACTATCTACTAGTCAGATCGGTCATCCGGTCATGCCTCGCTGTCCTTGCTGTGGCAAGGGTTTTGCAGACCATGAGTCCGTAGGAAGACATATGAGCCAACCGAGGTCCGGTTGCACCAATTGGTCCGACAATCTCATTCATCTCCGTGAACACCTCGTTCCTGCGCTCGATCACGATGGCGCCATGGCTACCGACGAATCCGAGTCGGCGACCACGCCAGTATACCATCCGGTGGATGAAAACGATATGGTCGAGGGTAGTACTCGGGCTGACGTGAGCCAACCGGATCGGACCTACACGACTGAGTATTTTCCAGGAGCCGCCCGGGCGTATACGGGTGGTAAGACGTTTCTTGACAGGTTTGACGCGGACGAGTTCAGCGATTACCGGACGTCAAATACCTATTATCCGTACGCTTCCCGGGGTGACTGGGAATTGGCCTCCTGGCTCCTTCGCTCCGGTTTGAGCATGCGTGCGATTGACAGTCTACTATCCCTTGATTTGGTTTGTCCTTTCTTTTTGGTTCGTCTGGACGTTCACTTACACTGTATGTAGATGAAAAATCTACCCATTTCGTTTCGAACAGCAAAAGAACTCCGAAAACGAGCGGAACTATTGCCTAGTGGTCCTCGTTGGATGTCGCGTCAGATTACAACCTCCCATCCGACCAAACGCCCTGTTTTCCTCTACTGGCGCGATTCGTTGGAACTCCTCGAATACCTCTTCAACAACCCAACGTTCGCGCATGCGATGGAATTGACACCATATAGGTTGTACAAGACAGCTGAGCGCCTGTATCGCGTTTACACAGAGTGGATGTCGGGAAACGACGCTTGGGAGATGCAGGTCAGATAGATTCTTTCCTAGTGAAATTGCGTACTCATTGCTATTAGTCTCAGCTTCCTGAGGGCGCCACCTTGCTCGGAACAATACTCTCCTCTGACAAGACCAACGTCTCCGTCTTGACTGGGGATCGTGTTGCTCACCCACTCTTGATCAGCCTTGCCAACATCAAATTGGCCACACGACTCAAGCTTTCCTCTCACGCATTCCTACTCACGGCGCTTCTTCCCGTTCCGAAATTCGTTCATAGAAAGAAGCGGATGAAGGGCGTACTCGAAGACCGCCTTATTCACCAGTGTCTGGATATCGTTCTCGCTCCTTTGAAACGTGCTGCCGCTGTCGGCGTCATGCTATCTGACCCCAGGGGCTACAGCAGGTATTGCTTTACCCCTATAGCAGGTTACATCGTCGACACACCCGAGGCTGCTATGCTCGCTGCAGTCGGGGGAAAAACGTCACCCATCACGACAGCTATGTATACGCAATTCGGTGACTCTTTCCTCCATGAGCCACGTACCGCATCGACTACGCTTGCTCAACTCGCGGTTGCGGCTACGAAAGCTGATCCCCAGGATATCGAGGCTTATTTCCGAGAAGCACAGAAGTTTCGCTTGAACGGTGTCGACGAGCCCTTCTGGCGGGACTATCCCTTGTCTTGTCCCGCCCGATTTATCACCCCCGAATTGCTTCACTATATTCACAAGGAGTTCGGCGATCATGATGCGAAGTGGTGTATCAATGCGCTGGGGTCTACGGAGATCGACTTTAGGTTTTCGGTCCTCCATCCCGTCACAGGTTTCTCTCAGCTCAAAGAGGGCATATCGGGACTCAAGCAAGTCACGGGTCGGACATACCGTGACATTTAACGCTATATCATTCCAATCATCGCTGGATCTGCGCCCCGTGATGTCGTTATCGCCATCAGGGCACTTCTAGACTTTCGGTATCGTGTGCAGGCATACGAGTTTACGGATGAAGATATCGCGCTCGTCTCTTCCGCCCTGAACGTCTTCCATTCGCACAAGCATGCCATTCTCGACGCCGGCTTACGTCAGGGGAAGGGTGGTAGACCCATTCGCAATTGGCACATCCCCAAGTTGGAGTTGATGCAGAGCATCGCACCGAGTATCGCCAGGGTCGGTGCTACTATCCAGTGGTCCGCTGACCTCACCGAACATGCGCACATTGAACAGATCAAGGATCCCGCACGTGGTAGCAACAACAAGAATTATGACCCTCAGATTTGCCGGCAGCTCGACCGCTTGGAGAAGTGTAGGAATTTTGAGCTTGCAGTGTCTCTGAAAGATCCACGTTTGTGCAAAGATATCCAGGACGATGAAGAAGACGAAGACTTGGCAAATGCAGGAGCCCCCCTTGTCTATGTAGCCCAGACAGGACTGCCAGTCAGGCGTCCTGTCGATTACTTCGCCCGCGCGCTGGCCTTGGAGTCGTCGAAGGGAGAATCTGTCCCTCTGCCACGTCGCACTTTTTCCGTTGGTCGGGTGGCTTTCAGCCTCCCCTATGACCCCTCAATACGTCGTATATCCGTCGATGACGCTGCGGAGATGTTCCGACTCCCGGATTTAAGAGCAGGTCTAGCTGATTTCTTATCCGATGAGCAAGCTTGCGGTGTTAACGCGGTGCATTCGATCGGCGGGCATCGTCGGCGAGCCTCAAATCCTGCATACCTTCCATTCGATTACGTCCAGATCTGGTTCAAATTACGCCTGCAGACGACAGAGTTCCACACGAACTCCATACTACCTGCTCAAACTCTTCATGCATCCCCTCCGCAAGGCGACTGGCTGTCTGGGCGTTATGACACCATGATAGCGAATACAGATGGCTCATACGCATGGCCAATGAGTGGGTTGAAAGGTACGGTGTCACTTGTTACTGTCAATATGGTATGTGTCGTCCTAATACTACTCCCAGGGCATTCTATCGTCCAGCTCCGCCTTATGATGCGTCCGTTAGGAAAATCCGACCAACAGTGGTCATGGGCCGACCGGTTTTTGGTATACGTTCAGCGCTTCGATATCGTATCTCAGCCAGGTGCAAGCGGTGGCCGCGATTTCTCAACTCAAATGCATGTCCTTAGGAGAGCACTGCGTTCTAGCGGGGACCGCTTAGGTGACATTATCCCTCTCACGCAGATACGGGCGTATGCGAATCTCGTTCCGCGTTTCGGCGATCGCGCTGACCCTCGCTTGACGTCGACTAACGCTTTGGAGCACTCCAGCGAATTTTTTCTCAACAGATTTTTTGATAAGAATACTTACTACCCACTTTGTCTCTGAGTTTCAGGCTAGCAGCGTCATGTACTTACGTAGTTTAGCGATGTCAACGATCAGGTTCATCAATGGCGCCACCCACCCACAAATTCCGCACAGTAGATGCTGTATACAAGCTCGGTTCCTACCCCATACCTAAGGGAGGTCATTCGGTCGCTGCAATGGATAAGGTTACCGCTCAGGAGCTCGACAACGCCATTGTCTACGAATCCGACCCCTCGCCACATACCCGCTTAAAGTTGGGCTATGCCCTCAACACCATCTTTAGCGACTTTGCTGCTCACATTCCTCCACCAGAATCACTGGAAGTTTCTCAAGAAACTTTTCGAAGATACAGTCCTACGGTTCTGAACAACTACTCCACGACGCAAGCCCCTCAAGTTCCTCTTTACGACCGCGACGCAAAAAGATGGAACTGGCCTTTGCCTGCCCGTGGAAACGAAAATCTCGTAGCTGCATTTTTTAACACAGTCGCTGCCGCTATGGTGCCCACACTAAAAGCCGTGAAGTCGCATGATAGGAACCCGTCCCCGTCCCCGTCCCCATCCCCATCCCGATCTCCAGCCTCTCCAGCCCCATGTCGCCACTGGTTGGGCTCATACAGCAACCGCCGCTTGCCGGGTACTCCAGATGGCACTGGGGCTTACGATCGCCACCCAGATATCATTCTGGTAGAATCAGCAGACTACGCCATCCAGTCGCTCTCTTGGACTGACCCTGTAGTGCTCGCCGAATATACAACGGAAAAATGGACCCCCTCCAGTCGTCTTATGAAAACCCTCCACACCAAGGCCTACCTCATCTTCCTCGACCAACCCTGGCGGCGTTTCGTCCTCTGCATATCTTTGTGCAGACAGGAGATGCGTACGCATCTATACGACCGTTCCGGTCTTTGCGTCAGCCGTCCTTTCGACATACATCAAAAGCCGCGCAGATTCCTCTGCATTCTTGCAGCGGTCGTGTTCGGAACTAGACTATGTGTCGGTTTTGACCCCAGCGTCGTTGTAATATCCACCCCGAACCGACCCATCCAGGTTCCGCGTCAAAGCTATATCGATGAAACGACGGGAATCCCGAAGACTGTCCATGAAGACGAAGAATGTGAGTTGAAGATATTTAATCATGACGGAGGCGACTCATCCAAAACCTTCCTAGCAGACGTTGACATCGGGACCGTGTCCGACCAGCTCGCCGCCAATGTACCGTACACGGAGAATAGTGTCCCGGGCATATCCGTCTTCACCGATTCCTCCTCCCTTGGAACCCTTCTTATGAACGTCGACAGCGGGACCACGCCCGACCGACTGGTCGCTGATGTCCTGCCCACGGCCTCCGACTCCCCTCTCACCCCCGATCTTTCTCTGAACTGGACCGGGTGGATCAAAGTGAAGGAGAATATGTATGAGATACTCGAGGTTCTCTTCTCCTCGCCTGGTTTCCTTGGAAGAGGTACCATCATTTATCTCGTTCGCCGCGAAAATCAGACCTACATTATCAAAGATCACTGGGTCGAGGATCCAGAGAACGAGACGCGAATGATGAAGCTTATGGAGGGAGTACCAGGGGTGCCGACCGTTGTAGAGCACTGGAAAGTAGAAATATCTGAAGGTATAATCGACAGGACCTCTCGCTATCGTGACGAACGGGAACGCGGGAAGATGAAAAGCGACAGGATCCACGTCCGAACCGTCATGAGACCATGTGGATGCCCTCTGACTCTTTTCAAGACGAAACGCGAACTACTCCAGTGCATCAGAGACGTTCTCCAGAGTAGGTACCTCGCCCTTCATGCACTCGTTTTATTAATGGACTTGTTTTGCCTAAGTCCATGCAGAAGCAAATGCCAGAGG
This sequence comes from Boletellus ananiceps, assembly GCA_038089975.1. NCBI lineage: Eukaryota > Fungi > Basidiomycota > Agaricomycetes > Boletales > Boletaceae > Boletellus > Boletellus ananiceps. The sequence continues at coordinate 3,609 of JBBPLV010000951.1, read as the reverse complement.
GATACTCCATCGCGATACCAGCCCTTCTAACATCCTCATTGAAGACGTTCAAGATACTATTCGTGGAATGCTTATTGACTGGGAGTTCGCCGTGGAGAAGATGATTAACGAAAGGTACAGCGTTGGCGGCATGGTAGGTCATCTACATTTTCTTATATTCTAGCCCACTCAACATTGTTCAGGGTACTGTCCCCTTCCTCTCCAGATCTCTGTTAGAGCAAATCTACAACGCAATTCAGGATCGCCGAGCGAAGAAAATCGTTTACAAAGACGGGCGCATTACGTCAATAGCACTCGATACCCTACAAGACTTCACTGTTCGGCATACGGCCTTCGACGACTTCGAATCTCTCTTCTATGTCTTGTTCTGGATTGTGATATTGTATGATGGCCCTAATGAGCAGGAGCGGGAAGACTTTGATTTCAATACCTGCATACTTGCGAATTGGACGGAAAACGCCATCCCGAACCTGATCGCGGCAAGGGATTCCAAGAATTCGCTATTCACAACTTTCGATTTCGACTTCAAACGTCACGTATCTCCTTACTTTCATGACTTGATCCCGCTTCTCGAGACTTGGCGCCAGATTTTCAAGAGAGCGACTTATATGGGAGATTATGAAAAGGAATTCACAGATTGTTTAAATGATTTTTTCAAGTTGTTCGACGACCATCTCAAGGACCTCCCCCCTGAAGACGACACGTACGCACGAAAGAGGGCAACCGAAGCGCTTCAGAAGTCATTACCACAACTCAACACTCAAGCCGTGCTAAAGGTGAGGGTCGCACACAAGCGACAGCGAGAGACTCGGAGTATGGGTGATAGGCCTGGTCCGTACAAACGTTTGAGGGGCGGGGCAATGTGAAACTTGTTGTGACACCGTGTACCTGTTTACTGTAGCGAGTCACGTTCAACTAAAATAACTATTTTTCTCGCGCTGTCTCTCGCTGTTCTCCGTTCTCTCTTTAGCCCAACCACCACATGTGATTCAAGCAACGCAATGCGATCACATCATGAAGGCAGAAGAAAACGTCGAGCGGATGATACTGGAGAGCCTGACCATATGAAGAGAGCAAAGCAAGTTGACTTCGGTTCGATGGTTAATTCACAGCCTGAGTCTCAATCTCTTCGTCCTGCGAGAGCGGGAGCGGGTTCTGGAGGACGCGTTGCTCAACTGGAACGGATCGGTGCTGTTCTACAGGCAGTACCGCGTACACGCAACCCACGCACAACGCTGACGGATGACACTGAACCCAATCCTCTTGCTCCCGCATCATTTGTGGGTCCGGAGAACAAAAGGGTGAGTTTGTTAGGTTACGGAGTTTCAGCGCTGACTGTCTAGACAGAAACCATCCAAACCGGGATCAACTACGGACGGGACTTCGAGGGATCAGATCATAAAAAAGAAATGCTCGGTAGTGGTAAGTTCTGACTATGTTTCATTTGACGACTTCCACCCCTTGCCATCTCTGTTTAGCCAGATCCAATACCCAGGCCCCACTTTACGGTGAACGCCGGTAACGGTAGGTTTGGTTTCCGAGACTCACCTTGTGTCCCAACGGGATCGGACCCGCACTTTCAACCGTTAAACGACCCGCGTGTTGCTGTTAAGGGGCATCGGACCACTGGTCAGCATGCTGGTGAGCGCCTGTCCGTTCCTTATCTATTCTTCAGTGATCTATTTATGTTCTTCAGCTGTTTTGGAACTTACCCAACGGAATCCTCCTTTCCCCCGCTCGGGTCGGACGTCCAGTCCATGTGTCACATCTCAGCCAGGTCCAAGCGTGCTCCCGGTGCCAACGTTCATGCCTGAGGCTACCGATCACGACAGAGAGCCCTCCGATTTTTTTTCCCGCTACTTGGACAAATCCTCGGGACTGCCCGGCGTCAGAGACAATTCAAGCAACAAGGGCGTTGATGACCACGGCGATGATGGGGGCACTGATAACGAAGATGAGTCGGGTGTTGACAGTGATGGCAGTGATGATCGTCCTCACCATGAGTCTCATGGTTTGTGTGGTTTGTCGACCTTGCGATTGAACCAGTATAATGCACTCTTGCAGGTTTTCGCTCCAAAATGCAAGGCACGCAGGCAGTGGTCCGTCATGCATCACTGTCGTCTGACCACGAGTTCACATTTTCTCGTGACGAAGACAAAGGAGATGCTGCCGCTCTTCTAAATGCTGCATCTCCGGCTGCTGCACCTGACCGCGAAGCTGCGTATTCTCATGATGAAGACGGAGGAGATGCTGCTGTTCGTCTAGGAAATGCAGAACCCCAGACTGTTGATGTTTTAGAAAGCCATCAGGGGCGGAATGGGCGACCTCGTGCCCCTGATCCGTCCACGTTCACGGTACTGTGCACACGGCCCGCTTCCCCTCGTGAAGATTCCAGTCCCCCAGTTGAATCCACCTCGATTTCCCGTCGTCGCCGAGCATACGGCCAACTCCCTCCTCCCAATCAAATCTGGCATTATTCTCCGATTTGGCAGGATTGTTTAGAAGTGGCGAAGATTGAATGCAGGGCCGTTCACGCTCTCGCTAATCCCTGGCCAAGATTGCAAATGGACCTTGAAAACTCTATCATGGACAGTCTTACCACAGTTGTCATGGAGTGGAACCAATGCGGAGTCCGCTTTGAACCTGGTATGTACTTATGCTACATGAGTGGACATACTGACCGTTTATTATAGGTTATTGGCCAGACAAAAAGATGTATATGGCTAGGATGGTGTGTCGAGTCCACGCCCCTGTGTTCATCGGTGACCATGTTGCAGCTTTATGAAGACATGTTGACGTGGCGGTCCGAGATGAAGAAAGCAGCCATCACAACAGCCCCCTGATTTTACAATTTGTCACCTGCTCCTGGGACGGAGTGTGCTGATCCTGCATCCTTCACCCAACGTGCTGCTGCTGCACTCCTCTAGGAGTCGAAATTTCTTCGGAATGGCCATGATGAGAATGCAAGCAAGTATCCTCAATTTTGAACACAATCTGATTGTTTTCTAGGGAAAAATGAAAAACTTTGCCCATCCGGCCCTCAAGGGCACCATCATCAAGTTTTTTTACACAGGTAACCATTGTATTGTGCATTGGTGTCCCAATGTATTTTGGTTGTCTCTTTCAAAATTGTGTGTTGCTATGATAGCAGCAGTGGTACGTTTTTTTAAATGCACCTGACCCTTTTCCTTCAACCCTGACAATGAGTACAGTTGAACTGTGCACTTGATGGCTACGCAATCAACAGCGCAGGGAATACCTTTCCAAAGTTTTTGGCAAAACATTATTTATCCATTTACTATGGAATTCTTGCACTGATTGAAACAACTCTTGACAACACTTATCATGGGCCCTGCCTCACAGACTGGCTTGCTAGATGGGTGCATGAGGGCTGGTAAGTATCTCTGTTCATCAGCAAATCACTTGGTTCTAGACAGTACTGGACAGTGCTGTACAGAGTCCAAGAAGCCCCAGACTAGTCCAGTCTGGCTAGTCCTGTCCAGTGACATGATGTCTGTCCAGCTCTGTCCAGCTCTGTCCAGAGACATGATCTCTGGGGCTCTGGGAAGCTGTGGATCTGGAAGTCCTGTGGATGTCTGTGGTGTTCTG
>JBBPLV010000950.1:0-12764 GCA_038089975.1 Boletellus ananiceps | reverse complement strand
TCAAAAAGCCTGATACGATGATCAAGCGTGTAGACGTAATGATCACACTACCATAATAACTTGTTCTACTGCTACAACCTGAGCTGCTGGAAACACCAACGAAAGTCTTGACTCGGAAGCAGCGCCCGTACCCAGTCGAAACCCTAAAATTGTTCGAGACCAACTAGCCAAGGTCGTCTCTTCCTGTATCGCCATGGTACGGAACAGCATCTCTCTGATCGGAGCTGCGAGGCCGCAAGCTTGTTCTCAGATACCTAGCGTATCAACGCGTCCCGGATAACTTGGCTAGGAGCAAGCATATGGAAATGCATGTTCCCCTGCTTCGGGTTCACCACAGTTTCTATTGACTTCGTCCCATGGTCGTCGTCAGGCAGCTCAGGCGCGTTTGAGGAGCAAGTCCAAGTGTCGGGCTTCGTCTTTGAGTCCAGTGTCGTTGGCCATCTTCTTCAAGACCGTACCCTTGTACGGTTTGGACATTTTCAACTTAGCTCTTGCTCCCACCACCAAGAACCTAACAAGGATCCAACTCACCAGCCAGTAATGCGTAAACTGCCGGTTTCTCCGCCGAATGCCTTTCCAATCACCTCGCATGGATTGTTGTGACGGCTGTCGGCCCCGTAGATCCCCGAATAGAGAGATGGACTCTAATGAGCATGACGATGGAGGCTGACACCGGGTGAGTCCAGTGGGTCAGCCTCCTTGTCAGAAGGGAATAAGAGGTGGGCATCCACACATCCACACCCTTTCTCATTATCATTCGTATTTAGCTCTGTGACGCACTCCTTGCGCCATCATGCCTTCAGCGTCCTCAAGGTCCTCGATGTCCCCCGGAGAACTCGTCACTTGCGAGGATTTTCTCGATGGTCACCGAGAATACGCCCTCGACCTCTTGTCCAACATTGAGAAAATGTACCAGTGGCACGGGACGGACCGTTGCCGAGTAACTTACGAGGGCCGGACCTGCACACTTTGCGAACTTTGCAGCGCCAACGGACTAATGGGTGCGACAAAAATGGCCCTTACGTCGTACGAAGATGCCGAAACTCACCTCAAGCGCGTGCGTACGTCACTCGGAAAGCGCGCCCCAGGTCGTGGTATGTTTGTCTCGCCTTCCCAAGCCGCCATTGCTCGACGTTTCTCGGAGTGATAGGCGCACCCTGTCGAGAGACCTTGTTCAAGAGCAATCTAGCCAAGGCCGTCTTTCTCTGCGTCGCCACGGTGGGGGACCATCTTCGGTCGCAGCACGCGACGTGGCAGGCACGCCTTGAAAGCGAGGTGGCAGCACTGTCCCCATCCGATCCAAGTCCCCAGCAAGTCAGCACGGATTCCGGTGACCTCCATGAGAACATGAGCGAGGATGGGCTGCTTCCAACCTACTCCGGCCCAATGTTCGTCGGTCCAAAGGCTGATCTCGAGCTCCCTGCAGCGTCTGCTGACTGGGCTCCAAAGATGACATCGAATTCTTCCGTGTTCGTCGTTTTCCGGCGGTACCTGTCAAGCGACTGTCCTTGCGAGGCTAACGGAGCAAACGCTCCCTCCAACACGAACTTGAGAGGCACTTGTGGATCCCAGACTATTTTGCAAGGTCCTTTGTCACCCTCACATTCCAAGAAGGCGCGCAAGTCCAGGGTGATCCAGTCTACAGCAATGGACCCTCAGACTAGGACGAATGATTCACCAGATGCTTTCGTGCAGGCGAGAACCAATACAAAAACCTGTGTGCAAACGGACCAGAGTCCAGGTGTACGAGCACTTGATATCCAGGCTCTCCAAAGTACCACGCTGCGGGAGCACGGGGTATCGAGTTCAATGCCTAACGCAAACTGTTTGAGACAGGAAGCTGGGTCGTCTACGTCGTCACCAGAGTTCAAAGCTCTCATGGCAGATCCCAGGGTTCAATACCTTCGCGCACAGATTGTACAGACCAATGACGTGTGCCGCGCGTTAATGGAGTGGTGTCGAGCTTGCAGAACCGACCTGCAGTTGGTCCCTAGGACTGGAACAACCTGCAAAACGACAACAGGAGGCTCGCATACGTGCCCATCTCCATTGGCCCTTGGCTTAGAGACGGCCCAGCATGGCAAGTCGCTATGCACGACACCTCAACTTGGAGACGTTCTCATGGAGAGGTTGTCGTGTCGCGACGAGACAACACTCCAAGAAGTGCAACTCGACTCCAAACAAGAACTACTCAGGGATCGGTGGCTAACGGCACGACAGAAACGAGGCAACGATCGGAAAAAGAAGTGTATAAACTCTTTGACCAACTACAGAAGTGCCGGGACTCGGATACGGAGCGCAAGCGATACATATGCTGTATCTTGAATTTACAGAATCTGTGTCCATGGTCAAGTATATCTTGCGTGCGGTGCAATCCGGACAGGGACGAGCGAAAAGTGTTGATAACTTGCTAGTCGATGGGCCGCCATGTTGGGACCTGCGACTGCTCTCGAAAACTTGAACTCCGTCGGATTTTCCTGTTTTTCTTTCTAGACATACATTTCGTCACTGGGCACAGTTTTTCTTTGGGTGGGCTCGCCTACGAGTGCATATTACATAATTACTGTACTCGCCTTGAGATCATGGCCAGGCGATCACCCGTTATCATCATCACCGGTACTCCAGGCACTGGAAAGTCGACCCATGCCCAACTCGTCGTAAGCGAGTCCCAAATAGCCTTGCAACACATCAATGTTGGGGAGCTGGTCAAAACGCATGGCCTACATCAGGGTTTCGACGAAGAGTGGCAGTCCTACACCGTTGACGAGGACAAGGTACGTTCCAGAATAGCTTGGATTGATATCATCATTCCCTTCTTGCTCCTTCTGTACACTAACCACTATCACAGCTCCTCGACGAGCTGGAGCCGCTCGCGTCTGCAGGCGGACTTATCCTCGATTGGCACACGTGCGACGTCTTTCCTGAGCGCTGGATCGACTTGGTTGTTGTCTTGCGATGCAATCACACCTTGCTCTGGGACAGACTAGAAAAGCGGTGCGTCTCCTCCTCTTTCACTGTCGTAACCTTGGCCCCTGTCCCTGGTCATCCGACCGACGGTCTTCTCCCCCCTTTTCTCACATGCAACTCTTTTCAGAGGTTACCCTCTCAAAAAAATCCAAGAAAACAACGAAGCGGAGATCATGGGGATTGTGTCCGACGAAGCGAGGGAGTCGTATCAGCCTGGGACCGTCGTCGAGCTGGAAAGCAACACGATGGACGACTTGGAAACGAACGTGGCGCGGATCGTGGCATGGATCGGTCAGTGGATAAAGGACAACGGTGACGACGTCGATGACGACGACGATGACGACGACGGTCCGGGATCAGAATAGCAGAGAGTTTTCTGTGGACGTGCGTCTCTCTGTGGATTCGGCATGTGGACCGAGTGCTGATTGCGTGTTACCAGGATGACAATCGCCAGCATTGGCTAGACTTGTTTTCGCAAACCCAAAGATTCCCATGGTGTTCTCGTTCGTCTGTACGCCATTAGCCTGGCAGCGAGCTACACCTAGGAGATGGTACCTTCTTGCCTACATAATTGGCTGCGATATATATGACATTTCATATACTGCTCGCATTCCGTAGTGTTATGGTGGCAGTGCCCAACGAGTCCTGCATGCCCACCCAACAGTACGCCCACCACTTGCAAATCTACACTAACGTCGCGTCTTAAGATCTAAACGTTCACACGGGGAACGACATCAAAAGTCAGCGATCACATCGATGACCGTCCCTTCGCGCCAAGTTTAACGATCGGAGCGGCTCAACTTGCCAAGGCGTCCAAAACGAGATAGAACAGAGGTCTCTTTTTTTCGGACCAAAGGGACTGAAACCAACAGTTTCCGAGTTGCTTGCACATCACTTATACGTCATGAAGGACGACAAACAAGCAGATATACGGTGTTGACGGTTGGCTAGGCCACCAATCACCACAAGACACTATGTCAGGAAATACAAAGGACCTGGCCTATCGGCGGGTCCAGCACTGTGCGGCCGGTGTGTATTGAACGAAATCCTGCTCCCAGTCATCATACCTTCCGCGACGAGTGTACAAGAGACGAGCAAATATATTTATTATTGGGGTCTGAAACATACGGTCACTATGGCATATCAATGGCTTTAACGCGAGACTCCTTACCTCGCAGATGACATACAGCACTATCTTGCGCAATGAATCAAAGCTGTTCGACTCACTCATGTAACCGAGGGGTAAAGCGAAGTGCCACAGTACAATCCAACTCGATGAGACATGTGTCGTCGCCCAGTTTAGATGGGCTTGATTTTGAAGTGGAGAGAAATCAGAGAGAAAATGAGACACTAGACAAAAGGTCATTGAATGCTCAAAATGATAATGCGAACACGCGCCTTCAAATCTTGCACCAGATAGTAGAAGACGCGGAGTCCCTCTGGATCCTCACTATCCTGGATATCAACCAGGGACCCGATTTTTGCGGTCTACTTGAAGGTTAATACGGTCCCTGACCATTCCGAAATGTGCAAACCTCAAAGGCGATGTGATCACTTCCGATACGGATTTCAAGTTCTTGCTTCCCCACAATGTTCTTTTTCGGCCAGTTTGTGTCATCTTCTCTGTAACAGCGATGAACTTGACTATGACATACTAAATCAAACGATTACCCACTTTGTGATTTCGCTGGCCTCCACGACACGCTTGAGCTCCTTGACCACTAAAGGTCCAACCCACACTGAAAAATGTGTGGTGTGTCAAGTAGGGAAGTAGAATATCACTGCTCACTCACTTTCTTTGCGAATGAGACTGTCATTTCTGTAGTTTGAGTTGTTTGCGTATCGCAAACGTCCGTGCGAGTACTCAAACTCGAGGAACTCATGTCCGTGTTTGCCTGAGTGACCGGTGCTACATGAATATTCAGCCTTGGTTTCGCCTTCACAGCGCAGATACACACTAGTATCTACAAAGATGTCAACATCCCGCATATCATACACGCCAGCGATGCGTACCTCAGGTAGAACGGGTCACTTTCGTGCGAGCTCATCGTGGACGATGTAGAAAACGTTTCGAACGCCCTCTGACTAAGACAAGCAATCCGGGATTTGCCGGTCGAGCGCAAAAACCTGCCTCTGCCTTGTCTCATTACAGGTCACGTCAATATGTTGGCTCGTTCGTCCGCAACGTCGCGGACGGCGCTGGCGAGATGGGTGCGGTTCAGCAGCAGTGATTCCCTGTGCGTACCTATTTTCTCGTCCCATCAAGTCGTGCCGAAACCTTTGGCAGAGCTAGACCACCATCCCTGTCCACGACGGGCGCAAAGGATGAAGCGCCAGTCGTGCTGTCCGAGGCCGACATTGCCTCCATGGTCATCCCCGGCCGAGCGCTGTACCCTCCAACGACCATTCCCCGGACACACGGGATTCCCGTCGCCGAAATTCACCTCCGCGCACACCATCACCATCCGCTGGACCTCTTTGCGCATTTCGCCGGTCACGCGGCAAGTGCGCTGGGCATCCCTGCAACGCGCCCGGTACCACTCCCGACGCAGCGTTCGATGTGGACTGTCCTCCGAGGGCCGTTCGTCCATAAAAAAAGTCAAGAAAACTTTGAGCGACGGGTGCACAAGCGGGTCATCAAGGCATGGGATGCGCACCCGGTCGTAGTCGATAGGTGGGTGCGTTACCTGCGGAAACACCAGATGCCAGGCGTTGGTATCAGAGTCACGACATGGGAGAGGGCGCCGTTGGGTATAGGCAAGCAAATATTTGAGCAGGCGATGGAGAAAATACGGCCAGACCCGGAGGAGATCAAGGCACTTGCAAATAAGATTGTGGACGAGGAACTATCGGCAGCCAGCGAGGAAGGGCAGTCACCCGCAGGAAAACTCCCCACTCCTAAGCAATGAAGTTCTAAGCGCGAACACTCGTGAATTCCACGCCATTCTCTCGATATCGCATGTAACATTCGTCAATAATACTACTAGAACTGCCATTAGCTGCGACGGAAGGCAATATGGACCTCCTTCGACAATAATCACACAAAGTGTTGGTAGTCATGACCATACACTACTGCTGAGGGCTGAGACATATGACTCTCAAGCTTGATTTACATAGTCCAGCAACTTGCAGGAACTTTGGCAAAGGGCGCGTCGCAACGGCAATAGTTGTTGGTATGGACACCCTCCAGGTTTATCAACCGTGCTTTTGAGAGGAAGACACGACAATGTTATTGTCATAACATTAGGAGAAGGGGTTAAGAAGATTTACACTGGGACAGGAGACAGCGCTCATACGGTTAGCAAAACAGAGGTAAGTGATACAATGTTGAGGTGTGAGGACAATAGCGGAAGAATAATGTTAAAGCTGAGCAAAGGGTAAACGAGGTCGAGGACTGGTGCAATGGTCAAAGTACTTGCTGAACACGACGGTAGATTTCATCGTCCAGAAAAAAGTCGTCGTCCCCGTCTATATGAGTGGTTTGGTGACACACAGCAGCGTGTTTCCACCTATGCACCTGAGTTCGCATGTTTCGTGGCGACCTCGTCTAGCACGTACCAATAGAGTTCTTTCACCTGTCAAGTATATGAGAGGTCGTTCTCACTAGGAATGTTCGTGATGCATTTACCTTGATATCCATATCTTTGATACTTTCGACGATTACCCATTTCTTGCACTTGTGGCATTTCCCCTCCTGTATGCTCGAACGCTCACCCTTGGCCGGGTTTTGTCGGGAGATTGTCCGGAAAGCGGTCGGCGGAGAGAAAGGTCGCCCAGAAGCAGAGTAAATTCCTTGAGAAGTCTGATAAAGGCTACATGCTTGTGAGCCGAAAACGTACCGTGAGCATACTGCAGGTGGTAGCTGGGTACATCCCTAGTTAGTGATTCAGTGGTGAGATACACGACTCTGTAAGAGGTGGGACGTAAGCCTCTAATGTGGATGCGTTGTCAAACACGTGCCACTTGTATGCAGAAAACTTCATCGAGAACCAGACAGTTTCACCCTTACCGCCGCGAGAGGGGCTCTCGATGCAAATGGGGCAAAGACCGACCTTTGTGGTTCCGCATCCCTTGACGAAACGTGGTGTATACAAATCTAGTGCATCCCGCGGCTCGTTATAGGTCCCCGCCGGGCGCTTGGAATTATGTGGGCACAGAGGGAAGCTGGAAGATATGCTCAATAATGAAAGTTCGCCAAGTATGCTTTTCATGAACGGAACGAACTTTCCGTTAGCCAGTCGTAGATAAGAGCTGACCGGAAAACGCAGGTAGAGGAGCGAAAACCGTGGATGGCACTGTACATTAGTAGGGAGCCTTCGGCGGGTCAACGTCCCGAGAGAAGAGCTGATATCGGCAGGAGACAATTCAGGAGAGCCGGCGAATCTTCTTATTTTGCGGGTGGTCTGTATTTCGTCGCCATCGCGGCTTTGTGAAGTTCCCTTCCGCTTACGTCCGATCGTGCCCTTCGCAGGCTGGTGATCCATGTCGTGGGAACAGGGAGTGCTTCGCGTCGACTGATTAGGAGTAGCCAGTCGTCTGAATTTACTGGGTTCCTCTGTGATTGGAGAAGTAGGTGGGGAGCTGCTTTGCAGGTCGAATTCATCAGAAGATGAAAGTGAAGTGAGATCTGAAAGATCCGAAAAAGGTGACGAACGGTCCTGAGACGGAAAGGTCGAAATATGGATCCCGCCAACAGTGGTAACCGATTCGTCCGCCGCCGCAGATATAAATTTATCGATCAAAGAGACTCGTCCTATGGCACCCTGGGGATCCCGGGAAGTTGGGCCATAGTCATCCTCGAACGGGGATCCACCAGCGTCGGAGATGCTCGGGGAGAATGAATCCCTTCGAAGGACCGGCGAAACTTGAGTATTGATATTGCTCCATTCTTGAGAAAAATCGTTAATGAATTGCCGCTCAAAGGGCGTGCTTCCTGATCCTTGAGAAGGAGGTGATATTGCTGGGAAAACCAATGAAGAGACTTGTGACACAGGTAGTGGGCTTGGGGAGAGAACCATTTGCATGCTTGTCGTATGGGACGGTGTTGAAGGCGCGATGAACGAACGCGGCGTACCCGAGATAAGGGGATATACGTCTCGAATGACGGGTATATCGGGCCAACATGACAGAATGTCACTTTGTACCCGGTCGGGGGCAGATGATACTGCAACGGATGTCATAGAGATTCCGGAGCGAGTGAAGCCTGATGGAATGTGGGATTGTCCTTGCAGAAGGTAGATTGTCAGTCAAATCGCTGCAGAAAGTGTCGGGTGAGTCGGAAAGCATCTACGCTGACGGTGGCTTGTCACAGATAGACACTGCCTTTGCTATGTCCTCGCTCACCTGTCAAAGTGCGCTGATCTGTCTGAGGCAAACCGAGACGGAGAGGAAGATCGTCAACAGCTTCACGGAGCTCTAATATTTAGAGCGCCGATTAAGTCGGCATCCAATGCCGAAAGCATACATACCGCTTTGGTCCAGAACCACTGTCGGGGCGACCGAAATGTTTCTGCTCAACTTGCTCATTTCTGCCGTGCTCTTTCTGGCGTCCGTCCAACGCGTCAAATCTTCAGCGCTGACAACAGTAATTGCACCAAACGAACGTCTTTGCTTTTATGCTGATGTGGACACGGCGGGAGAGAAGATTGGGGCAAGTTCTCCCGCTCGGCCAGATGTGGAAATGCTAATCCGTATCCCTAGTTCTACTTTGCAGTATGTCTTCACTTGTAAAGGCAACGTCGAGCTTGATGAGCGTTGCACCAGGTCCAAGCCGGAGGCTCCTTCGACATTGACTTTGATATCAAAGACCCCAACGAGAAGCAGCTTCTCGATGGACAACGCGAGCGTTCAGGGGACTACGTCTTGACGGCGAATACCGTCGGAGAATATTCATTCTGTTTTGAAAATGACATGTCGACATTGACCGACAAGCTACTCGACTTTGACATCACGGTTGAGAGCGAACCACGGAGAGAGGTTGCAGCCAAGCCCGGTCAAGTTTCGGATCATACGAGCCCCATCGAGGAAAGCATTTACCGACTCAACGGCATGTTCATGAAGATCAAGCGCACCCAGAGACAGTAAGCACTACCCCTGTCGCGTCGAGGTGTTTTCTTATGCGGTCCCAGCTTCCACACGCGAGAGACACGAGGTTTCTCTTTGGTCAAGTCCACCCAAAAGTAAGCGTAGGGTCTGCGGTTTTTGATCGTGCTCATTGTATACATAGCCGCCTATTCTGGTATGGCGTGTGCGAAAGCTTGGCTGTCGTTGGAATGGCTGGGTACGTGGTCATGCTTAAGTACTATCTGGCGACTCCTAATTACGGAGCAGCTTGCAGGTGTACATCCTTCAAACATTCTTTACCAAGACGGGTCGTCGGTACAAAGTATAAAATAGTGGGCTTGTTTGTATCTCTCGCATCTACTACATACCAGTACACATCAAGCGCCTGGGTGGAGCAACGTCATTAAGGCGATGTCTCATTCAACAGCGAGATAAGATAAGATAACGAGATAACTTCGGCTAAGCACCCGAACACATCCAAGGACCAAGTGTCACCGCTTCTCTACTAATGGCCAATCTACAGACGCAGACAACTATCACCCCCCATAGCCAAGAACCATATATAATCAGGACTTACCCAAACGAACATGAGCTCGATATCAAGCTGCAGAATGCGGCTCTCGCTCAAGCAGCCTGGAGAAAACGCACACTCAGGGAGCGCATTGAGATCGGACACAAATTTGTGGTGTGTACAGAGATACCTCACGTTCTTTGGATGAATTGGTTCGCAGTCTGTTTTCAAAGATATCAGAGATGAAGAACAGAAAGCCCTCCATTTAGAACTCACCCACCAGATGGGCCGGTAAGTTGGCTCCACGACTCACGATCCGACGATATAGCTGACTTAGATCCACTAAAGACCTGTGAGCCAGGTTCCCGGAGAGATCAAAGGATTCTTGTCTCGCGCAGAATATATGCTCTCGATCGCAGAGTCCTCCCTCTCAGACGTCTCTCTCAAGGACACCGACGTCCCTGGTTTCAAACGATACATCAAGCGTGAGCCCCTGGGGATCGTTTTCGTGATTGCTCCTTGGAAGTTGGTTTCCACTTATCCCTTTCATCTTACTTGCGCTAATCTCTCGCGTTGACACACAACAAGCTACCCATATCTCGTGACCATCAACTCTGTTCTTCCTGCTATCGTGGCTGGGAATGCAGTGCTCCTCAAGCCCTCCCCACAGACACCCCTCGCTGCGGAACGCTTCACTGATGCACTCCACAAGGCTGGCGTGCCCGAGGACCTCGCGCAAGTCCTGCACCTATCACCCGCGCTCACCTCCTACGTAGTCCAACATAAGCTCGTAGACTTTGTATCCTTCACTGGAAGCGTCGTTGGGGGTCAGGCTGTAGAACGCGTGGCCGTGGAAGCCGTCGGATTCAAGGGTGTCGCGCTCGAGGTATTGTCGAGAGACTCAACAAGTCTCGTGGTGGTTAACTTTCTGGCAGCTTGGTGGGAAGGATCCCGCGTACGTTCGTCCAGACGCAGACTTGAAGTATACTGTCGCAGAACTGGTGGATGGTAGGACTTTGACACACTCGGCCACACACCCTGATCATGGTACTGATATCTTCTCTCGGAAAGGTGCCATGTTCAATTCGGGCCAAAGTTGTTGTGCTATTGAGGTAAGCGGCAGTTCTCAAGGTTCCTGTTCGTTGATTTTTCACTTCCGAAGCGCATATATGCGCATGAATCGGTGTATGACGAGTTTGTAAAACAATACGTCGATCTCGTCAAGGTGGATTCCTTCATCATCTTCACTGCTCGCAAGACTCTTACATATGTACGTCAACAGGAATATGTGCTGGGGGACCCCACCAAACCAGAGACTTCCCTTGGACCCGTCGTGAGTGTTGCAAGTGCTGAGAAGATCCGCAAACAGGTCGCAGACGCGAGTGAGGCGTTCTCGGTCTATTCGTCAAACCGTTGATTTCATGGGGATGCTTAGTCAAGGCGGGTGCCACACCTCTCATTCCTGAAGACTTATTTCCGATCGCTCGACCGTGAGTTTACCGGTTTTTCCGTTGTCCGGGACTGGAGACTTAGGGATGAAAAGTGGGACTGCCTATGTTGCGCCACAGGTCTTGATCAATGTCGATCACAGTGAGTTCGTTGAACAACAAACATGTCGTCGCTAAGACGACCCATCGCCTAGCTATGGACATTATGGTGGTAGGGTGCTCGGAATGAACTACAGTGGGCAGGACTGAGGACCACTACAGGAAGAAACATTCGGGCCTGTTATTGGGATTCAGAAGGTCAGTCAAGACAGATTCTCTATCGTTCGCAAGAGACTGACGAGGATTTCAAATAGGTCTCCCACGACGAAGAGGCGATTCGCCTTATGAACGACTCGCCGTACGGGCTGACAGCCTCCGTATGGACGAACGCACAAGAAAACCGTGATTCGGAGGAAGCTTTCCTGCGCATCGTTGGCGAGCTACAGACAGGAACCGTGTTTTTGAACAGGTGAGATCTTTTCACCGGGGGATGTCTGCCTGTTGTCTGATTGGCGAGATCAATAGATGCGACTTCCTCGATCCTGCATTGTCGTGGACTGGTGTCAAGAACAGCGGTCGCGGTGTCAGTCTGAGCAAGTTCGGTACGTGATCAGTGTTTTTATGTTTGCGAGGGGAAACCATCATGGATGAGTCTTTCGTTCCCTCCAGGTTACGACCAGCTCACGCGCGCGAAATCCGTGCACATGAAGATCAAGACGGCGTAATGATTGGATTGCAAGATGGGCAGACATATACACATACTGCACCGGCGACGAATAGCATCCTTGTCCACCATCTGTAACTACCTGTTTGACAAGTCTGTAGAGGACAAGTCAGCCCGCGGCTCATGCTGGATTGATATAAGAGCGATAAGATGGTCAGGACCCTCGAGCGTATGATGGAGGGCCAGGGTAATGTTCCTCAAAGAGCCACCAAGGCACTCGGTCTGGTGCACAGCAAAAAAACTCATCACAAAAAAAGGTGGGTTGAACCAGAGAATGCTTCGAGACACTCACCTCGACGGCGTCATGTTCTACGGAACAGCCGAACGATTTTTTCAGAAATACACAAACCAGCATCACGTGATCGTGGGGAGTCCCGGTACACCGGCAGTTGAGCCAGCAAATTTAAGGCGACTCGCGCTCTACAACAGTACTGTAGCAATTTCTTTAGATAACACGGGCACTTTTTCTAACACCTAGATTGTATCTGCATTAATTTTCTAAGTGATCCGTGATGTTGTGCAGTCAGAGTCGCTCAGTCTGCATTTGCACTACTGCACCGCCAGTTGCGCCAGTCCAGAAATGGCATATCCGAATTGTTCGAAATCTAGTACCATATAGCACAGGCGTGGAGTGCGACGAGTCTATTGAGTTCGCAACGAAAGTGACACCAGCAACTCGAATCACATCAGCTATTTATGTCACTCACACACTCCCAACCACCTTTCAGGTTCTCTTTCCAGAGCGTCACCTTTCCATCGCCACAGCTCACGGCGAGGATATTTCCCGCAAGGCTCCACGAGACACGCCAGACGACATCGGGGAACCTGCCCTGCACTGTTGGCGTATTCTGGGACGCGGTGGGGGATGGATCGAGGGTCGTCTTAACCCACGGAGCGTTCGGGGTGTCCTTTGTCCACACGATGACCGACTTGTCCTGGGATGGACAGGATGAACACCGTCTCGCTCGCGTGTACTTCGTACGACGTACCTGTGATGCGGTGGCGATGTAGC
>JBBPLV010000949.1:0-12766 GCA_038089975.1 Boletellus ananiceps | reverse complement strand
AGATTGGCCAAATTCTTGTACGCATTCACTTGTGCGGTAACATTGGCCGCATCCTGGTAAATAAAGCGCATGTCGTACATGACGTACATTCCATTTTGTTGTAGTCGACCGAACCCTTCATTTACACTTGTCTGACTCGGAGTGGATTCAAATATGGGATGTACCTGATATGCTTGTCAGAAGGGAGTCGACAAGACACGATCCAACACATACGACCGTGAACCTTGGGACGCAAAGACGAGATGCTTGGAGGGAGAGGGAAAGTGAATCTCACCCTTGCGCCGCCAAGTCATCGATAAGAGTAAGGTTTCCAGCCAAGTACTGGAATTCGGTATAAAAGCTGATTGGAAATACTGGCTAATAATCGCCCTGTCCGCTCGCAGGCTGGGCCAGCAATGCGCCGGTCCTGAGGTCCATTTTCGTAGCAGAGCTATTGGTTGGATTGGGCAGGAAATACAGCGCAGAACTCGTGCTAATAACTTGCGGATCAGATGAACTGGCCGAGAAGGTCGCTTGACACGAGAGGTTGTAGGGGGTTACTTGAGGCGTTAGATCCCCGAGGCTGAACGGAATCTCATGCACTGTCGCATTCAGCGGAACAGTGCCATTTGCAAGTACCCTCCCGCTAGCACTCACGGTCACACTGAGCGCGCCGGCGCTACAGGAAACCAGAAGGAAGGTTGATGGGCTCGACGTTTTGAATATTGGAATAAACCACAGGGGAGTCAATTAGGATGGCCGCGGATGAGCCCGCATCCTTGGCCAGGTAGGGTGTAACAGCGGGCGCACATCAGAAAGTCAGGAGCAGATTCTGAGATGAGGCAGGGATGGAGAATGCTCCCCAGGAGGCGGTGCCCTGTCTGGAGGCATGTTACTTGGGTCGTAATATTTACCATACCTGAAAAATGCACGATGAACACCAAGTCAGGGAGTACCACAACGACCTACCATGTCTGAGCTCGACCCGCAGGAATTAGATACAACGCTCCGGGAGAACAGAAAGAAACAAGGAGTGGATCGCAGAGATAATAATGAACCCCTGGGTCGGATGGATCAGCAAAGTTATGAAAGCTTTGAGTATGCCTCGGAAGCAACAGGCTGAGCGTACCATATTTATTGCTACAAGAGCAAAAGATTCACAGGTCTACGCGAAGAGAGGTGGTGAGTGAGGTTGCGAGACTATGCAATCGGGACAACAAGTCTACACGACGACCTCCGCATGGCCATGGGTGTAGCAGGTCATGAGCATGTGGCACGATCGTAACCTCGTGTTGTTTCCAACGTGAATGAAGGGATGTCTGACCTAGGATAGTAGGACTCCTTCCTGAATTATGTTACAGCACTAGAGGAAGTTCTTCAAGATTGCTGAGGACTGAGACAACTCTTGAGATCGACGTACTCTGTAGCCAATGGGAAGCAAGATCCAACAGAAAGGTGCGTATGGGTCTGAGCGAGGACCACGGCCGTGCGGGCCAGTAACGGAGCAGTCTGGACGAGGCCTCACCCATGAGAGCGCATCGATGCCAGCAAAACGGCCAGTCGCATACCTCCATGGGGCACTCGATGGGCGCTTTCGGCGCGCGATGGGCCGGCGTTTCTTTCTGCTGAAAATTGACATTCATAGCGGATGTTGGGTTTTAGCGTGCCTTGCATACGGTTCGTATTCTCAACGCGCGAGGGGTCTTGCTCCTGCCAATCGGTGGCTGGTCTGTGCGGCCGATCTACCTGTTGGACATGTAACATTCGGTTTCTGCCCGAGTTGCCCGGACGGGGGGGTTAGGGTTAGTCGCTTATATATTATCGTGGAACACGAGATAAGATAAACTTACGAACAAGACTACAAGTATTTGACTATCCATTGTCAGGACCATGGCTAGGGAGCAAGCCGCGGAAGAATAAGCGTCCCCATGATAGCAAGGAGGACAAGACAAGCATTTCTCGTATGACAAGGGTTGTGACAACTCCGCGTCGGTGCAATTGAAAAGCGCACGTGTCCACCGGGCATTCCGACCCGTTTTAGTCGCCTCGACAAGTCTACCGACTGCGCATCCAGATCAAGCATCCCCTCACACTTCCACTATGGTACTCGGGCGCCACCCTCTTGACCAAAATCACGACCTATCTCTGTTCTCCGAATCATCGCGCAGCAGCGACCCAGGATCACGAGTGGGAGGCAGCGCAGAAACACGTGCGTAAATCGCAGGAATCCATTGGAATGTGACATGTTGTCCCCGTTTCTGACGAAACGCACCCAGGACGGCAACAGATTGAATTGACCCGCAGGAACAATGGCTATCCAGATCAAACTGTTGGTCTGATGGGCCCGATGAATAACCGTCTTAGTAGCTGAACGGGTTCATTCACTTGGAAACGGCTACCGCAACAAGGTCCATGTCAAGGAAGTGAGACACAAAATAGAACAGGAACACATGTTTGATGGGAAATACTGAGCACATGCATAATGAGACTTGTCAGTCGTTCAGGGTTGGAGACGGCATGCAGCCCTTGTTGGGCGTTTGAAATTGCGCGAGGAAATTTCCGCGCACCCGATGTGAATGTGTAGCAGATGGTGGTGCGGGTGATGGGCGCAAGGTTCCCAGCTCATGACGAGATATGTGGTAGGCACAGAGTAGAGGACAACATATCTGGAAAGAAGCTACGCAACGACCAGACCCGATGCGCAGAGATGATAAAGTTGTGAAAACGGCGCCTCGTGGAGATAACAAGATCGCTAAAAAAAAAGAGGGGGTGTGCTATAGAAGGGAGCATGTATGGCAGGGCCCGGAAATGAGCCGCTCCTTGAGCTTGTCAATCAGACGGTCTTGATAGTCAAACCCAGACTCTTCCGCCATTTGGTGACCCATGTAATATGGGTCGTATCCCCGCGGCCGCAAGTCAGCTTCATACACATCAAGCTCCAACAGCACCTCGCGTGGACCGAGTAAACTTGCGTTGGCAATAACCTCTGCTGCATATATGCCCTGTGCGACACCGGTGGCACAGTTCGGGATCCGGAGCGGGAGCCCGATGAACGCAAGTACGTTGCTCAGAAAGGGCTCAGCCAGAGGGAAGATGTGATCATGGAGCGGAAAGAGGTATCGGAGGTTCGTGGTCAGCCCATGATCGCACTCGTTCGAGTTGGGCCTCACAGAGATCACCCCGGTGTCTTCGAGGAAAGGAATATGCAAATCATATCCGGTCCCCAGTATCACAGAGTCGATATCGTATGCTCGCAAACCGTCAACGAAAACAATGGCGTCACGTGTGAAACATTCGATTTCCGGCTTGACTTCGACAGGAACTGGCACAGGCTGCCTCACAAGACGCACTGAATGATACACCTAGGTGCCGTTCAATAAATAGTCGAGCCTCGGGGACGGATATGACTACCTTTTGAGCATCCACCACCACCTGCGACGCAGCGTCCCTTCCACTCCTCCCCGCGCCGACTACGACCACAGGCTGATGCGCATATCGTTCCGGATCGCGATAATATAGTAAATGCAGTATTTCCCGCCGATTACCACTCGGACCATTCCTGTGTTGCAACCACTCATCCCGGCCTGGAAAGATGGAAATATGTGGATAATGATTGCGTCCGTTGGCAACGATCAAGTGGTCAAACGACCGCCTTGTCTTGCGATCGTCTTGGTCTGCCACGGTAACATCCCAGAATCCCTCCCCTGACGAGCCGACCCAGGATGCAGACAGGACGGTATGGTTCAGCTCGATGTAAGGCCAGAGATCGAAATCCCGATGGTACTTTTCGATGTACCAATAGTGCGCAAGCATGGGTGTGCCAGGGGAAAAAGGAAAGCCAGGGTAGGTCATCGCTGGCACGGGAGTGTTGGAGTACAGACGGGGATACATCGGTGATTCGGGGAGGACGGGTGGGTGGATAGGCTGCGGGTCCGGGAGCCTGATTGATGACTAGTGTGAGATAGCGGTGCCAGAAGAGGGTGAAAGTGATCTACCATATCCCGCCGACGTCTCGGTATTGCTCGTACAACACTACATCATAATTTCGGTTCTTGAGGTCGACGAGGACGTGGAGCATTGCCAGACCAGCGCTGCCAGCCCCAACGATGACCACAGACTTGTTTCTATGCACTTGTTGCGGCTGGGGAGGGCTAGAGTGAAGGAGAAAGAAACTTGCTAGCGACAGAACGAACGGAATAACATCGACCATGGTCAAAGCGAAGAATGCTAGAGATGTATCAGACCGTCTTGTTCAAATGGGATTTCCGTAGGACAGTCTGAGCCCACTGTTTTGATGGTGCGGCAAGGAGCTTACCGACGCAGCGGCACCAATCTTACCACGTTGCGAAAAGCGGTCGTCAGCTCCGCGCTCCGTAAAAGCTGTGCTAAATGAGTATCCATTACGTTTTCCCTCCCTATGAGCTCAATTGCTCACCCTTGATGATCCGATGTACGCTTGCGCGGGCGTACACTGTGTGTCTGCACTAGACGAGATGTTTCCATACAATAGAGGGGATAGTGGAAGGCAAATGCGCACGTAGCATTTTCGTACCTGTAATTTTGGAACATGGCTCCCATCCATGATTCCCCAGACAAACTGCCTATCTCCGATTTGTGAAATAGGTGGTGCGGCAGACGGAGGATGAGGTAAACGACTGCAGCACCGCCGACGTTGCACTCGTATAGCTTGACCGATCATCGGCGTATTGCTAGCCATCCTCGGGTTCTACATGGCCTGCCAGAGCATGGTGGCGTCAAGACTCTCTCTTGCGCTTCACTCTGCAAAGGTACGCATACTCACAGCGGGTAGTCCTTCCCGTGCTCTTTTCATTTACCCAACATCCTCATCGCCAACCGATTCCTGCGTCACACAAGTCCGTTCACCAATCTTCCTGAGGAGTCCGCCTTCACAATCGACCGAGGACCGTGGAACGCCTAGCCTTTGACCTGTGCGTACAGTACACGAAGATGACATGCTTGGACGCAAAGGTGGATAGGGTGGAAGAGTAGGGGCGGAAGGAGAGCGGCTAGGTTCATTGCACGGCGATTGGGTCAAGTGCACGCGTGCCTGGGTCAAGATCTGCCCTCAGCCATCTATCTCCCCCTCGAACAGACCATGTGATCTGAGAGATGCGCCATGACATCGGCTGTGAGGCTCAGCGGGGATCCCCCTAAGAAACCCAAACGAGTCCCATTTATTGTAGGTGCCAAGCACCCGTTGTGGCGTGGAGGGCGAGACCTTGAGACGTGGTGGTGAGACAAAGATGTGGCCAGGTCCGGCGTGCGAGTGGATCGGTTCGCATTGGGATGATGTGCTAGACTGCGCAGCAGTCGGACATGCGAGGCGGGTACACCGGGCCCGGGGCAATCCTGTCGTAGGAAATGTTGCTGTGAATATCGCTCATGCCAGGTCCAGGTCCAGATGCTCGAGGTGGACACATGATGAGGCATGACGCCAATCCGAGCATTCTTTGGCTTCGCTTCGGTCCGTGCAATTCATGTGTGTGGTGGGTGCGCGAGGATAACGTCGACCGGAAGATACGGAGACCGTCTGTGATGATATGCTGCGAAATTGATTCATCGACGCATTCAACGCAATAGAGGATGCTTACGACGGAATGTCTGTCTGCCACGTGAGTTCTCGGAACAGGCCCCTCGATTCAACACTTATTCATGCAGGCGAGTGAGCGGGAGGGATGCACCAAGTCCTGCTACTTGGGACAGCTTTTGCTACTCGACAACACGCGCAAACAAAAACCACCCATCACACGCTTCCGGTTGAATACGCCTCCAGACTCCAAGGTCACCCATCCAGGCGAATAGCAGGACGGCCACTGATAGGTCTTCCCATCCTCATCGCGAATTGTCCCTCGGACATTGCACAGAGCATATATGCGGCGCAGATCATCGCCAACGCAAGTCTGCCTGGTTCGCGTGAGGCGCTGTTGGAGGAGCTCAACGAGCACGAAGACGACTTGCGGTCGCGGGGATATGACTCATAATACGTGGGCCATCGTATGGTTGACGGATCCGCGTTCGACTATCAAGACCGTCTGATCGACAGCCTCAAAGGGCGTGGTACGATACCGAACAATGACACCAAGTTTGTCGAGGCATGGCGACGGGAGGCATCAGTGCTCCAGTATCTGAGGCGGGGCTGGGCGCGGGTGGATGGTCTTGGGCAGGCGAGGGCATGGCTGCAGGGTGTCGAGACGGAGGCGGAGTGGGGGGACCTTATGTGGCGGCTGAACGAGGAGTGCGTTTGCCGAGGAGCCGACGCTGTTCTGATCGTGTGGTGGTTTGTTTGTTGTGCTTTCGTAATATGATATCATCAATCTAGCCAAAAGCTGACTTTGCACTCGTCGTCCTCGTGTCGTTGGCGTGGTCCTCGTCTGGCCCTCTTCCAGCACTTGTCTCTGGACGGTGTTTCATCCGTTGGCTGTGCCCCGCGCGATGCGGATCATTCACGCCCCAATCCTCAGCCTGTTCCGTTCACCTCATCCTTCTCAGATTCGCGCCCTTGCGGGTTTTCCCGGCGCCATTATCCCTGCCTGCACAACCACCGAATAGTATCCAGATGGCGCCGCAGGTGGAATAACACGGAATCATCCATTCGTCATAGACTCCGCCCTCGACCATGTAGCCATCTTGGTGATCCCACCTCTTCTGAATATCCCTCGCTCCCTTCGCTTCCTCTCCTTTTCCACCATCCACCGAGGCGTTCTGGATGCAGTCGCTCACTTTCGATCGGCTTCCGCTAGAGATCTTGCTCCGCATATTTCGCTACCTAGGTGTATCAGGCATCCCTCGAGTACGCAGGGTACGCGACATCTCCCGCGTGTTCCCGGCTTGTAAAAGTCTTTGGGCAGGTCTCTCGATATCTGAACCAGGTCAGTCATTGTAGGAGCGTGTGGATCGATGCCTATCACACTGCAGACTTTGTCCGCCCTCCGGGTCCATTCATTTCGCAATCTGCGCGCGACTTGGAGAACGCGCTCGTCTCCAGTTTTCGCTTAGACAAACATCTTCGCCGCAGCACCGACGGTACCACACAAAATGAGAGGCTGACAGTCAAGCAAGGCGAGATTCGGTATACGGGCGTGGCCCACCACGTTCGCTTGGTCTTTGGGCGGTTCTTGTTGGTCTCCCTCAGCGACCAGTCCGTTGCAATGACTTGAACCTCGACCCACCCGATCGCAGCTCGAGCGCTGGTGTTATTTACAGATGCACAAGTGGATCCCTGCAGTCATTTCATTGCATTTCTTCCGTCGACACCGAGGGTCGCCCGTTTGCGTGCGTGGTCTTGAAAGAAGTAGCGCAGACAGAAAGGCGAACGAAAATGTAGGCCCTGATCCGGCCTTCCATGCTGAGTAGTACTGATATGGTTTCCAGTTTAATCTGCTCCTTGAATGTGGCGGAGGAATGTAAAGTGACATTGGATCTTCTTCACCAGTTCGAGCGCACTCGGTTTGACATCCGATCCGTTGACCTGGGTCCCCGTGTGATTGTCATCCTCATCAACGGCGGAGCGGGTCCCACCCCCTACACGGATTGGCTTGTCGTCGCCTTGGATGTGCAAACACGCACCCAGTTCCTACTTCCACTCACTGGTGCAGTGAGCCGAACAGACAATGTGGGCTCTCGTGCTCGCGCGCCTCTTTTTTGTAAGCATCTATCACATAGACACCGGCTAGGATGCCCATCACTGCGCTTGCCAGCCTTTCGACGTCAACACACCTCCTTCTAGTCATGTCCCTCTACACCTTTGCTTCTGGGGCTAGCACAGTCTTCAAGGCGTTTCCTCTGCCCCCTTTGGACTCGAGCGAGCGTTGTACTCTCCTCAGCCCGTCACACTGGGGCATCGTTCCCGACATCGGTCTACAGTACTGTGTGCTGCTTTGCGATGCTGTCTTGGACCCGTCCACGCAAGACACTGATCACTGTCCGAACGGACGTGTTCGAGCCTTCCCGTCCTCATGACCCCGTTTCGAAATACGGCTGCCTCCGTCTCGGCGGCGGCGGCAGGCCACCCGATGATGGTGAGATCGGCACCATCACGTTTCAGCTGCTCGGTTCGCTCGGTTGACTGTCCCGAATTCCGTTTGTGCATCCGTGGCTCAACGGGACAGGTCGAGTGTTTTATACGCCTGAACCACCTGCTGCTTCGTTCTGCGGGGTTGTGGCCGCGCTTGATTACGACGTACGTGGCAGTGGCGACTGTCATGAAGTCGAGGTCATTCGGTATCCTTGCGTACTGCGCTTTCCGACCCCGCGTACGCTGTTGGACTATGATCCTTATTCTGGACGGATATGTCTCCAGTCTGCCACGAACAAGTGTGAGGGGGATCATCAAAGTTTTTGATCTCGCGTAATCGGTTACAGATAAACAAGTGGTGAACGATCCGCCCCTGGAGGGCAGGTATAGTTAATCGTCCATGTCGGGGAGAGAAAGAAAAGGAGGAAACCGGGGTGCTGTCGTCTGCGGCCCAGAGGATACGGGAACATTTATGGGTATCTGGCGGTGAATAAGCGGTGGACAGTACCCTAAAGTAGTCTGAAGGACATACTCACTACGGTGCCCCTAGGGAATCACGTGCCGCGACTGTCCAGGGCGAAACTTATCTGCCGTCTCGTCCCTGCAGCAAGCTGGCAGCCTCGCCTACTTCTCGCCTTCGCAGGTTCGATCCAACATATCCATACGAGGGATTAGCCATTACAAATGGGTGTTCAGGCTAACCAGGAGCCTGTGCCATCATTTTGTAATGGCCAATTCCTGTTACCTGCCCGTCGCACTTTACTCGGGGCTTGTTCTGTGAGTCACTTGGTGCTCATTCCACCCTGCAGTCCGCTCGCCATCACAGCGCGCCGGGCCGGAAACCCACCAGGGCTTGCCCCCACATCTACCGATATGCAGTACTTGCACCACCCGCGCCTGCCCATAGGCTACCATCGGGATCGAACATCGCAGACTCGGCTTCTGATATGGCCAAAGCCCTAGTCGACGAGAAGGACGCTCGTTTCCGTCCAGACGTGTCCTGTGCTACACAGTCACACTGGCAAGGAGTACACTCTGGAAGCGAGGTCTGGATAGAATACGATGTTGAGCACGGCAAAGAAGGAATCATGCACTCAACGATTCATTGTACAAAAAGCCCACGTCGATTGAGAAGGGGTGCTATTTACTGGCGCGCCCTTCACGGAACTCTTTGGCACTCGCAAAGCTGGATGTGATACATAGGACGAGACGCACCTGAAAGAGATCGATTGGACAGAGGTGAGTGGAAACCAACGTTTCAGTTGCTCTACTCTAGTGCAACACACGGCGAAAGTGAGGCCTTGTACATTGTGCACCTTGGTACTCATCGACTTCGCATGAAATATGACTGCTGCACGCCAATGGATTATTCCGGAAACAACATCGCAGCCAAATGTTGTCGTACGGTGAATATAGCGACCGAGGTGACTGGGGCATCGTATGTATTGGTAGCAAGAACTCACCTACCCGGCTTGATGAGAAGAAAGTGTTTCCCGCTAAGCGGCCCAGACGTGTCATGCAGAACAGCAAGAGTTACATTCCAACAGCAGCGTCTGGATATAATACAACATATCGATGGGAAAGAAAGAATCATACGCCAACTTGTCTATCGCACAGAAAGAAATCCACATCAAATGGAAAGCATACGGTGAGTGGCATCCACGTCTTCAATGGCACAAAATGACACTAAAACTCAGTGTAATACACGAAAATAAAACGTACCTAGAAGAGATCAGTTAAACATGAGCCTGGGCGCGAAGAATAACGAAACCTACAACGGTTCGAGGGATTCAAATCCCGATATGAACAAACACAACCCGCTTCTCCAACGAAACTTCTTTGGCCGTCTGTGCCACTGCTGCGTTCAACGCCGTGGCCGCATGCTCAAAGTCAATGACTGG
This sequence comes from Boletellus ananiceps, assembly GCA_038089975.1. NCBI lineage: Eukaryota > Fungi > Basidiomycota > Agaricomycetes > Boletales > Boletaceae > Boletellus > Boletellus ananiceps. The sequence goes on along the minus strand of JBBPLV010000949.1, from coordinate 2,851 downwards.
TCTCTTGAACATCTCCCTGTAGAACCGAGTGACCACCTGGTGCGCCACAGAATCATCCACCTTCCACAGCGTCCCGATCACCCCACCGAACCCTGCAAACTGCATCCCGGCCGCGAGGTGAAGAACCTCGTCCGGGGTGGACGGATCCCCCAACGCAGTATGGCATGCCGACAGGAACGCAAACTCCGAGTTCGTGTACCGCTCCCGGATGATGCGCATCAGGGTCAACTTGCCGTCCCCCATGGCGAACCAGGACTCGAACGGCCTCTCTGGGTGCTGTGCGCCGTGGCAGGCGATGTGGACCCAGCGGTGTTCCCGGAAGGCCTGTATGGCGCCTTCGATTGTGGCTGCGTCGCCAGTGACGGTCTCGAAGGTGACACCGTGTGGGGGCATGTCGGTGGCGTTTCGGATCTTGTCGAGTTCGAGTTCGACCTGGGGGAGGTTCCTCAGGCCCGTGTCGGCGCTCGGCTTGCCTTGCCCAACGCCCGCAAACGAAATCGCACTCGCCGTCCCGCGAGCATTGCGGGCCTCCTTCTGGTCCCGTGCGCGGATGAGAGCAGAGAGAGAAGGCGCGTACGATGACACGTAGATGTCCATCAGATTCTTCCTCCCTTTGAAGTGAGGACCTGCAGCATGGAACGGGAGCATCGTAAATTTCGACGTCGGGCACCACCAGATACGCGACCCCGCAGGGAGATGGAGGTCATCTTGGAGTACGTCGACGATCGGTTCGACCACGAAATCCCACAGCTCGCGCAATGTCTTCTTCACCCACGACTCCCTGTTTTTTCCAAATGCATCCGGATCCTGTGTGAGTTCGGACAATTGCGAGCAGAGTTGGGTGGCATCGGCGAGTGAGCAAGGGAGGGATACGTGAATGGGTGGGCCGGTCCGAAGGACAATGAGAGCATCGCAGTCGTAGGCGCTTGCATTCACGATGATGACAGGACCTTGTTCAGCAGCCCGTTGGAGATCATCGAAGCAGGGAGGTAGGAGGAATCGGGAGAATCCGTCCAGATTGCGAATCTTGTCCACCACAGACTGCCACTCCTCCTGCACTCGCCAGTATGGTCCTGTGCCTCCATCACCACTGGCACTCCCCTGAGCACGTTTTTTCAGGTCTGTGCTCAGTCGTGTGAAGTTGCTCGCTAGATCACGTCCCTGTTTTCCCCGACCTTCTAGTGCAACTAGGGAAACATCAAAGCGAGCAAGCTGATTCCACAGGATTCCTCGACCCTGCTCCTGGAACTCGACTGCCAACTGGAAGTCACCATGCCTGATGGCACATGACACTGCATCATTGGCTAGATCAGCCACCCTTGCTTGCATGGTCTCATGTCTTGAGTCAAGTGAGGAGTTGAGGGCAGTGAAGTGGTCCAGTGTATTGAGTGATGTCTGATAGGCCTCCAAGGCAGAAGAATGATTATATTTTTCTGTATCTTGCACCCAAGCCTTGGTTGCTTTCCACAAATCCAGAGAAGCTGCTGGGCCACATTTCTTTAGCAGCCTATAGGTTTCAAAAGCTTCAGAGTATGAAACCTGGGAGGAAAGGAGAATTGTTGCAGCTAACTGCTCAACAGTTGTTGGAAAATCAGGGTATTGAACTGGAGCAACTGCTAGTGTATCTTTGAACAACTTGATTGCTCTGGTCAAATCAGAATGATTATTTAGCCTATGGTAACGATCCTTCAATGATGTTGCAAGATTATGACAAGCTACCCATTGCCATGGATGGTTTGATGAATATAGCCCAGGCTGCTTTTCTTCAAGGTCAATGGCTCTGTTCAAGTCAGCTAGATTCCATTGTTTTTGATAGCGTGTTCTCAAAGAGTTGGCAAGATTACCCAAAGCTGCACCATAGGATGGATGATCAGTTGGTGTCAGGTCAAGGTGTCTTTCCTTCATCTCAATGGCCCTGTTTAGATTTGCCATACCTCCCTGTGATTCATACTGCCATTGCAAACACATTGCAAGATATCCAAGAGCATCTGCATGATCAGAGTGGCCTGATGGACACAAATCAAGCCACTTCTGTCCCATTGCTATGAGTCTCTTCAAATCTGCCTCATTTCTCTGGATCTTGTAATGCCTTGACAAAGACAATGCAAGTTCCCTAAGAGCACTGGAACGCCCTGAGTGACCCATTGGACACAGGCCAAGCCTCATCTGATTGATCTCAATGCTTCTATTGAGGTCTGAGACATTGCCAGTTTGATCATAACAGTGCATAAAGGAGACTCCAAGATCTTCCAAGATGTCTGTATGCTTTGGATGGCCCAAAGGGCAGAGATCTAACCTTGCCAGGTCTACCTCAATCATAGTAACCATAGAAGGTATGTTTTTAGACTGCAGTCCAAATTTGTATAGCCTGAAAGTGTATGTGTTCAAAGCCAATAAACAGTCATGCCCAACTGGGACAGTCTATTCATGTATACTCAGTCAAATATGATGTAACCTGTAATATAGGGCTCACCAGCACATCACTGGCATTGCATGTCAAGAACAGAGTAGCAAGGCCATCAGGAAGTCCAAGTACATTGCCTGCTACACTTTTAATGCTTGAGCCAGATACATAGAAATGAGATTTACATTGCCATCCATTTGCAGCCCCTAACAATGTGACTACATCTGTAACCATCTGGTTGCCTACCAGTTGTTTGTCCCATTGAGGAGTGAGCTCCTCTGGAAGAGTGTATATGGAAATCCTGACAAAAGTTGAGGGGGATGCAGTACTATAGTACAAATTGTAAGTAATCATTTTCATGAGCAATTCAATGACACTTGCAAGAGAAAAGGATGGTTCCATGTCACTGTCTGGCCATCATCCAACAGATTTCCAGAGCATGTTATC
>JBBPLV010000948.1:0-12775 GCA_038089975.1 Boletellus ananiceps | reverse complement strand
AGGAAGACTGAGGAGGGAAGTAGAGGAGATGGCTATAGTTGATATTCAGACTGAGTAGTACAGGAGGTAAGTACAGAGTATATATAGTATGGAGTCCCATATAGAATACTCAGTAAGTCACTATATTGGAGATATGGTACTGTGCCTATAGAATACTCAGTAAGCCACTAAGTAGGAACTAAGGTAACTATGGTGCGATGTAGCTATTGCTTACATAAGCTGCATATACCATATATGGAATATTCCAACACTCTCCCTCAAGCATAAGGCTGATAGGTAGGATGCTTGCCTAAATAAAAGGTAGCAATTAAGAATGGAAATAGTAAAAGTATACCAATAAACAAAGTGTAAATGGTTGTCCAAGGTAGTCTGTGTGGTCACATCGCAGTGCAGTCACATGACTTCCTAATTGGGTCAGTCACAGCTCAGCTAAAGTGCTGACCTGCCTGGTGCATGTGGTCTATAGTCCTCAGGGTGTAGCATCTATGTATGCAGGTGTGAGTAATCCAAGATATACTTGCACAATATGTAGATTGCATCTATGGTGTCTGATATCATCCTGATGTGGCGATTCGACATGGTGAGCGAGTGCAGGTGCACAGCATCCAAGCAGTGTCCATATATGGTAGTCCCGACTTGCGTGGGTAGCTCTCTGGCTATAGCGTGTGCAGTGACCTGCTGTTCCATTGTCCTCATGCCTCCGGTCATGGGAGTGGACTGACAGCCTCTACAGACTATATACAAGGTGTGTGGCACATTCAACTCACCCGATGTGGTTGCAATATGGTTGTCTGACCTGGTAAGTTGATGTTGGCCTGCTGACACTTGTAGGTTGCAGCCTGAGTCATCCATGTCAGTGCAGTGGGTTGGCATGGCCTGTGGGATGCTTGGGACACTTGGTGGACTGCTTGGATGGCCCAGGTACATGACTCGTCATGCACCTGTACCATTCACACTGACTTGCATGATCCACAGCTAGTGCTGTTGTTCTGACTTGTCTCGAGTCATGGCATGTGTCGCTCATTGCACCATCCATATCGCTGCATTGCCCATCATCTCCTGCACCATCACCATCGATCTGGTGTGCTCTGTCACACTTGACATCTTGCCGCTCGACCTGGTCACCCCAAAGGGTTCCTCGGCCTGCTACACGATCCAGTACACTCGTTCCACTACCATCACTATCACCATCCGCCACACATGGCCTCCTGGCATGCTTGACACCATTGCTGATGCCTTCATGTGCTCCATCATCATCAATGCCTGATGCCTTGGCTTGCTGGCTTGAACAAGCTCTTGGCTCTGTTGTGCAACCTAGCGTGTCCATTTTGCCACCGCCCATCCTATGCGGTTTCCCAATAGATCTGACGTTGTTGCCATTGTCTCCATGCATTCCATCATGCTCACCATCTCTCAACTTGGCTTCTCTGCCCAGCTGGCCTCCTGGCTCAGCATCTTGACTTTGCACACTTGTATGGTCGACACGCTCATTCCTGGTGCTTGTAGGATATCCAACAGAGCTGTGGGAGTTGCCAGATGCAGCCATTCTGTCACCCAGATCCTCTGGAGCCTCTAGAGGTGAGTGTTCTCCAACCTTGTGCTCCAACCCTTTGTCAGCTTGTTCCAATGTGTTCTACAGTTCCTTAGGACAGTTCCATGGGTCCTCATTGCCATGCTATGCCATTGCCACATTCACCTCGACCGCCTCAACACAATTGTCGAAGCTTGCCAATGACCTGTACTCCCCCTCAAGCTCAACACTTGGAGCTTCCTTTTGTTGGTCTGTGGACAGGAGTGGTTCACCTGACAGATTAGGAGGTATGGCAGGTAGCTCAGGTACATCATTGTTGTCCTGTGAAGTGTATTGACAATCCATAGATCATGCATGGGTGATTGCGCTCACATTCTCCACCTGGACCAACTCAACTTGACCCATTTGAGTGCACTCCCCCTCAAGCTCAGCACCTGGGGGTGCTCCCTTGTCCTCTCCATCAGCCGCCATGTCTGTGCTGCTATGTGCAACGCTTCTGCCTTGTTCGACTACAACATTGTTACTGGTCTCACCACCTGGCTCGACCTGGATGTCCATGGGTGAACTTGCCTCAGTGCGTGCTGGGCTCTCATGTCTGTGTGCTTCCTCTGCTTTGTCCAGTGGCTCAGTAGGTTTCGCAGGTTGGCGTTCATTGCTGCCATCCTTGTCCACATGCCCATCACCCTCTCTCAGTGTCTCTGGGACTTCCAGTACTGGTACCTCAGCCAGTTCAACTCCCTTGCCTGCCCTCATGCTCTTGGCTGCGTCAGGCAGCTCTGCAGGTGTGTCTAGCTGACACTCATTGTCACCTGGCATATCTACAGGGTCTTCAGATGTGTGGGAGGCATTGGCCTCAACCTGTGCAACTTCCTCTGCAGGGTACTCCATGGACATATCTGCTGGTCCATGTGCTGGATCAGCTGGTTTGTCGGGTCAATGCACTTCATTGTTGTCATTACCCATAGCAGCTGCAACCTCTGGCTCCTCCATTGGTGCCTCCAGTTCGACTTCATTGGCCCCTGCAACATCCTCTAACCCGGTCAATATCACTGTCTCTACAGTGGTGACCTCGTCGATGTTCTCACCAGCTCAGTCGTCGAGCAGCTCATCGTGTGGGTAGTGCAGTGCACCCGCTGGCCTCGTAGGCACAGCACTCTTCGCATTCAAGTTTGCGTTATCAGTGGCCATTTCATGGACCTGCTGACTGGGCGTATTGACTAGCTGGGGCTTGGCCATGACTGCAAGATGGACAACTGTGGTCACATGCTCTGCAGCCTTCCAGTGCTTCAGCTCAGCTCTCTTGGGCTTTGCTGTGTTGCATTCGAGGTTGCGACGGCTCCTGCGAGTTGCTGATGGACTTCGTGAGGCCTTCTCACACTGTTGACAGTCATGTGCCTTGTGTCCTCACTTGCTATGCTTCCAACAGGTTCCGGCAAATGCTTGGGGTTTGTGTGCAGCCACCTTTGGCAATGCATCAAGCTGGTCTTTGAGTAGTTGCAGGCATTGTAGCATAGGAGTAAGAGTGTCGTCAAAGCATTGAATGAGAGTTTTCCAGCATTCATGAGCAGTCGTGAGTCATGCCAAGCTAATGTGGATAGACTCCAGGATGTGGTAAATGAGGAGGATACTGGCTTGAGCATTGAGCATTTCATCATGCTCTGAGTTGAGATCAATGGTAACTGTGCTGTCGAGATATCCTCAGACTCCTTGAGCTTCTGCTGTCTCTTCAACCTTCCCATGCCATGCCAACCAATTTTTCTCATCCTTCTGGAGCTTTGGGATGGTCATGGCTGACAAGTGAGTGAGCTGGATTACTGAGCACTAGGGCTCATAACCTATAGAATACTCAGTAAGTCACTAAGTAGGAACTAAGGTAACTATGGTGCGATGTAGCTATTGCTTACATAAGCTATATATACCATATATGGAATATTCTAACATCCAAGGCTATGTACTACGAAGGGCAGAGATGGAAGTCAGAGAGGACCAATACCAGATCACTAATGAGGTATGGAGTTGTAAGATATAGAGGTGATGTCCAGAACTGGCAACATGAGATGCTGGCTGTGAGTACAGATATCAGATATATAAAGATAAGAGATAAGATGTCAGAACCAGAGTTGAAGGTATCTACAGAGTCAGAGATTACATATAGAGTTGGAATTAGGGGTGTCAGATTGGAGGAAGAGTCAGAGGATCAGAATTAGGGGTTGGACTGACATGGGATGTGACATAAAGCCTGAACCTGAACCTGAACCTTGTACTCCTAGCCTGAACCCAAACCTGAACTAAACCTGAACCTTGGAGTTCAGTTCAGAGGTTCAGGTTCAAACCTAGGTTCAGAACTGAACTTTGGCAACCCTATTGGAAGCACAGGATATGCTGCTGTGAGGAAGGAAGGACTGGTGTCATCCATAGCCAAACAGAGTCTGAGGGTGCATCCTATGTGAGCTATGGTGAGCCATGTGAGTGGGATGCAAAAGGAGTGTGCAAATGGCAGTCTGAATATACTGTCAGGACCTGTTCAACTCTGCTCTGCTCTAGATCAGTTGGAGGTGTGAGTGATGGGGACAAAGGGGGCAAGTGGGGTTGGAGATGTCTGAAATGGTTGGAACAATCAGACAGCTGGAATGATCAGAGGGATCAAGGACGTTAGTCTCAGCAATGCAGGGTGGCACACTGTACCCTTGTACACTCTCAGTCCTCTGAGGATTGGAGGTCAATAAATGAATGCAGAGGAGACCAGAGACAGAATCCAGAAGGACCAAGGAGCAGAGCAAAGAAGAGGAATCAAAGTTGATATTCAGACTGAGGGGTAAACCCTCAGAACTGTAGCTTAAATACACATTCAGAGGTAAGTACAAAAGGAGAAAGAAAGGTATTGTATGGTACATGACAGACAAGAGGCATGACAACAACAAGAGACAACAACAGGGAGAGCATGCAGTACAGTAAAGAGTCCAAAAGTGGATGGCTGACAGAATCCAAGTCAGAATCCAAGTCAGAACAGAATCCACACAACAGAAACAAAAGGGTGAGGCAGAGGCAGAAGGAACAGAGTTGGAAGAGGTCAAGAAGGACTCATGTATGTCAGAGTAGGTTGGAGCTGACATGAATCATGATATATTGTGTCTCTTCTACCTATTAAACTATGAGAAATATATGACTATGCTACACATTTTGAACTTAGTCCAAAATGTACAAATATATAGTATAATTATTTATCACACAAATATGATTATAGCATCTACTTTTCTATATGTTATTCAAAATATATAGCAATTGCATATTCTATAATGTGTAGTATGGACATGTTCTATAATGCACAATACAGACACATTCTATAATACACAATATGGACATGCATCTGCAAAGCTGTCTAACAACGTAATGTTTTGATGATGCTTTCTTGAGCAATGATAGGTTCGCTTGCAACCAAATGAATGGAATTGCTGATGTAAGTGCTGAATGAGCTGCTCAATGAGTGCTTAGGTTTGCTGATGTGCTCTATAATGTGTAATATTGATACACTCTATAGTACACAATATAGACATATTATATGCACATTAAGAGATATGTCCATATTGTGCATGTGTATGATATACTATAGTTGACAAAGTATATCGGTTGAAAAACTGTTATTTTCTAGCCTGAACCTAGGTTTGCCCTAGCAGACTACACAAAAACACCTAAAAATTGGCTGTTTATGATGCTTGCAGGGTGGTGTGGGTAGCCCTGGTATGTCTACTTTCGCTCCCTCGTACCGTTTACGTTGACCTTGCGCTTCTTCAGCTAGCGACCTTGTTTCGCGTTTCGAGTAGCGACGCGCTTGCCACGTCGTCGTTCCCCCATCGTCCTGCATCGCCTCTGACGCCGTCGCCACCATGTCCACGTGTCCAGTCGCCTCCGACCTGTTCGGCCCACTCACCTGGTGGCCCTGGACCTCGACCTAGCGCGCCCATTTCGACGCCGCTGCTGTCGCCAGCCGTCCTACGTCATCTCCTGACGCATCCAGCACTATCGCCAATGCCTTCGCGCACTTCATCGCGCTCGACTTCTTGCGGCCTGGCTCGCTCGCCCCAATGTCCTGGTGCGCTTCCCTGTCATTCGACTTGGTCGCCACTGCGCTCGCCGCCGTTTCGCTCGGCAACGATACTGCCTCCTGGATCGACCTCAATGCATGCGCATTCCTCTGCGCCGTCTGGAGGTTCTGTCGGCTTCTCTGATCGACGTTCATCGCCGCGAACTCCTCGCGCACTCTCGTCGCCTTCCCTCGACCACTCCGACACCTGCACCTCGGCCCTAGACCCCATCCTCGCACGCTTGACATGAGTCGCGTCGGGTGGCTCTGGAGGTGCGTCTGGACAACGTTCCACGTCGCCTAGCGTGTCTGCAGCGTCATTCGACCTGTTCTGCTCCTCCGACTGGTCCTCGGCCTCCCTGCCTGTGTGGCCGCACGACGCGCTCAGTGCGCTCGTGCCCGTTGTAGTCGTCGCAAGGCCTTGGTCCCAAGTTACCACGGCCGTCTCTGGGGTATCGCACGTCGCGCTCAGTGCGCTCGCGCCCGTCGCCACAGCCGCGGTCTCGTCCCCAGCCGCCTCTGCGTGCTTCGACCTCCGGTCGTTGTCGTCTCGGACTGCGTGTACGCTTGGCCGACTTCCGTGTCGCCACTAGCGCCCTAGCTGTCTGCGGTGGTAGGACCCTCGCTGGTAGCTGCCTCGTCTGCAGTCTCCTTGCCCAGACTCTTCGCTCCAGCTCCTCGTCCACTCGCCTCAGCCTCCTCGCCCTTTCTGCCTGTCGTTCTAACTTGTTCGTCCGCCGTTCCAGCCTTCTTGCCAACTCGACCATCGAGGGGCTCTGCTGGTTGGACCTCCGTTGTGCCCGCTGGCCTCGTTGGCTCGGCGCACCTTGCGTTCGTGTTTGCGACATCAACGGCTGCTTCGTTGGCTCGCCGACTCACCGCTCTGGACTTCTGAGGCCGTTCTGTGGCTGCGCTAACCTTTGCGCTGGCTCCAACCTCGCGTTTCGGCCGTTCCAGACCATTCCGTGTCACGTTTTCACTCGCGACGACCTCCGTAGCTCGACTCCTTCTATACTGTAGCACCTGTAGCAGTCTTCCCGAACCGTTTGAGTAGCCATTTTTTGTGTGCCTTTTCGAGTCGAACCACGAAGACGTAGACGGAATCCGGAATGCTGAAAATGATGTGACACGAAGTCTGCATGTCGTCTGGGTCCGTGACTATGCCACCGAGGTACTCCCGCAGTCTGTCGATCTCAATTTCGTGTTCGACCTTCTTGCGCGATTCCAACCAGTTTCTCCCGTCCCTCCGGAGCTCTGGGATGACCATGGCGACTTCGAGTGAGCGACTGGAGTTACTGAGCGCAACCGGGGCTCATAACCAGTAGAATACTCAGTAAGACACTAAATTAGTTGTATAGTAACAAGGGAATGCTGCTTACCTTGGCACGCACCTGCCTCTCGCACGCACCTTCCTCCTGCGCGCACTCGCACATCCATCTCCGCGCACGCACCGGCCATTTGGGCCCCAGCTCAAGCCCGCAGCACGAAACATAATCACCATGATGTCTCAAATCGAGTGGTATTCTTCCAGCCGAGTCACCGTCTTTACCACTCTCCTGCCTCCCGACCATGTAATCTGCTACGCAGTGATCGGTGTCCGTCCACCAATGACTTCCTAGCGTAGTAAAGTTAGTAAGCAGCCATCAAAATCTGGCTATCAGTTGAAGCATAAACGTCCGGCTTTCCATAGCTGGGTGAGGATGGCGCAATGAGCAGCGAGTCGGAACGGCTCGGAACGCGACTGCTAGCTGAGGGCACGGTCAGTGAGAACGAACAGTATGAGCGCACAACGGCAAACGTACCTAAGCCGCCACCACCACTTCACAACGACGCCAGAAGACCTATCAGGCCGCCGGACCCACCTCGTCGTCGTGGACAACTCAAGCTGCAACCCAGAAGAGTCAGCACGCATGGACCTCACTGTCTACAACCCAGTCTTATCACCGCACATTCTATTCCAGTTCCCCATCAAGTAGCCTGCAATAGACAGTGACATTCAGGAATTATGCTCTTCGTTACCAGATCTCTATCGTTGTGCCGCATCGGCGGCTCCCACTCACTATCAGTCGCTGAGCAGCCCACTGAAGAGACTTGACTGTGATAAATGGTTTCTGTCTTGTCCACCCATGGATCCTGCCCATATTCGCCCAGGAGCTCTCAAAAGCTGTGACCACACTGAACGAAAAGCGTGCATAGCATGACTTGATCGCCGTCCCAGAAGGCCGGGAAGGCACAGCAACCTGGAACGTCAGGCGTCAAACGGACCAGGGCCCCAGAGCACTCATGTATGGAAAGGGAGCCGACTGAAGGCAGAAAAAAAAAGTGAATCTAATCTGAGAAACGGCCTGATCCAGTCAGCATTGCCTAGAGCAAATTACAGCAAGTATACACACGTTCGGGGCGTTGTCGAGATGCGGCTCCCGAATTGGCTGGTGCGCGCTTCTGCGGTGTAAGAAAAAAACGTTCCAGGTGACTCGTGGCACCAGCATGGTGCGGACGGAGCTCGCTTCCCGGCCAGAGAGATAGCGGTGAACTTTGGTGCCCCACGCACCAGGGCCATGCTACAGGGTAGCCCCCGGTAGACCATGAGGCCGCATCAGGGTCTGATGCAGCGCAGGGTACATTACAATCGGGCATATATATGAAGTTTTGAGTTGTGAGGCCCTGAGAAGACCCATTGTAAACCATACTATGCGCGGTGTCATCAGAGGATGCCACTCATTGAAGCCTTTTGAACTCGGAAGCACCCATGCTTTTGGATTTCAACCCATACCTCGCGCAAACAATGTGTGGCCCAGGATTCCACTGGCAGGCAGTGGCAGTGGCAGTGAGAAGCTCTGAAGCGCTCAGAGAAGCATATTGACTTGATGGAGTGTCAGCTCCACCGTCCTGACATGCAGTCGTCTTGAGCGGCTTCGACTCTGCTCATGAACGGGAAATTACTAGCAGGCGTGGTTGAGTGTGGTTACACCACTTTCTGCCAGTGATACAAGACCTGGCCAGAGTACTCGTTGGGAATGACACGTCACAACAGCCAGGCGCTACGAGAAACGGACCGCGAGTGATCGATTGATCCACGCAGCAAGCCCACTCGGAGCCTGATCATTTCCAGAGTGAGCTCAACACATTAACGGTGAGACCCTAAACACGCCCAAGGCAGTTCCCTGCAATCTCCTGACTTATTGCAGAACCCTGAATCATTCGGGGCATAACATCAGATTGATCTTCCTTTTCCACCCTTGGCAGCACTTTTTTGGGCTTCCCACGTCACTCTGGAAATTCAAAGGATCAAGCTCCGAGTGGGCTCGCTGCGTGGATCACTCGTGGTCCGTTTCTCGTAGCGCCTGGCTGTTGTGACGTGTCATTCCCACTGACTCGAATTGTGCGCTATAAACGTGTGGCTGCTATTCAATTCCTCAATGGGCCAGGATCATGAAATACATACAATGTGTGCAAGGCGGAACCTTCCTTTCGAGCCATTCCAGACAAGAAAGTTTGTGCACCGCTGGCTCGTTTCCTGTTTCCCGACTTGGAGCTGATCCAGTGACAAGTGGACGGCCATTCGGAAAAACTCGGTCGAAGCTTCTTCCATGGATGTCCGGATCGCACTCGGTGCTGCTGCCTGACCATAGCATGTTTTCCAAAGTGCCCAGGGTAACACCCATGGTGTTTTGCTGGCAGAGAGTGCTATTGTATCGTGCTTACTGTTGGAAGCATCAGCCTCGTGCATGGCTGTGCACGTATGATCGCTCAAGCTGGTTGCCGCATGTCCTGGCCTGCTCTTCCCTAACACCACCCATGCTTTACGTCGAACCTGATAAAGACGTGGATACGACCAACGGTACCGCTCCTCATCCCCAGAACGTTTCATTAGCATAGTTGAAACTTGATGCTAGCTGCCACCACAAGTACCGACTCTGTTCCGCAGAAAAGGTACGCATTCCAGGAAATCCGGATATATACGATTCCTATCGTAGACAACTAGCAGCAGGTACAGTGTAGGGGCTGTCTTCAGAAGCCTCATTCCGATGCGGCGACAGCAATCGTCATCCCCAAGGTCACAACGAGCGCACGATTCCCCACCCCAAGATGGGGCCATAAAGGGGCCAGGCCACCCTGTGGTCGAGGAAACGAGTAAGACAGAGGCGCTAGGGAATACCGCGGTACGCCGACGTGCAGAGAGGATAGCGATCTCACACTTGCTGACCACAGCCCATCTCCCGTTCATCTGGGGAAGCCAACGAGCTCAAGCCATACACCGGCTCTGCTACCAAGCTTGCGGTGGCGTTCGACATTGGTACGACGTTCACCGGGATCTCGTACTGCATCCTCGAGCCAGGACGAACTCCTAGGATTCTTGGTGTTACGAGGCAAACACGTTGTTTCTGTATTGTGATTTATTCTCATCAACCATAGATTTCCCGGGCAGGAACAAGTCCGTGGTGACGCCAAGGTCCCATCTCTCCTGTACTACGACCAGGACGGTAACTTCAAGGCAGCTGGCGCCGACGCAGTTTCCGACAGCAAGGATGAGATCGCGCGGGAGGAAGGGTGGATAATGGCTAAATGGCTAGTTGTCACCGCATTTGCGTACCAGTCCTAGTGGAAATCTCATTCGTGAATTCTAGGTGGAAACTTCATTTCCGGCCGAGTCATTTGGCCTCTGCTCTTGATCTAGACAGGTTACCTCCCCTCCCACCTGGAAAATCGGCCCTCGACATTCTCACAGATTTTATCAAGTACCTCTTCGGATGCGCTAAGACTTATATCACGGAACATCATCTTGCGTTTCCTTGGTCGACCGTCGAGGATTCCATCGAGTACATCTTTACCCATCCGAATGGCTGGGAAGGGTTTCAACAACAGCAATACCGCCAGGCCATTGGACGCGCAGGCCTCGTCCCCGACACTCCTCAGGGGCAAGCTCGGATCCATCTGCTGACGGAGGGCGAAGCGAGCCTCCACTTCTGCGTTCCGACACTCCTCGACGTAAAGACAGTCGGCGATGCTCCTCGAGGGGTCGTAATCATCGACGCAGGTGGTGGGACAGTCGATCTGAGTATGTATTCAATGACGGTCAATCCGATTTCCTGCAAGGAGATTGCTCCAGCAGAGTGTATGTAGCTATCGCCAATTGTAGAATTCTTGCTTATTCTCCTCTAGGTCGGCTGCAGGGTTCGGCCTTTGTCGCTTGCCGGGCTATGGGTCTGTTGAAAGGTCGGTGGCTCGTTCCTTCGATACCTCATTGGTAAATAACTAAACAAACCCTTCAAATAGAAAGGCTCGCAGGCTGGGAGCACTCTAGCGAAGAGGAGATGGCAGAATTTGCACGCGAATTTGACAAGTCGACGAAGCTTACCATCAAGAGTGATCAAGAGCCGGCATTCCTCAAGGTCGCCAGTCCTCACTACAACAACTCCAAGCACAATATCACGTTCGGGAGGCTGAGGTTGACGGGGTACGGTTTCGTTCGACTAATGTCGTGGTATCATCCATACTGACGGTCTGGTTTCGGGTTCTCCAGTGAAGAAGCGACTGGCCTGTTCAACGCTTCTTACGACGCCATTATCGACGCGTTCGAGAAACAACTGAAATCTACGTCGACGCCGATCACTGTGGGGGTTGTCATGTCTTTGGCGCAACGCATCATGTTTACCTCCTCTCCAGACGGCATTCCTCGTTGGGGGACTTGCAACAAACGACTGGCTTTGGTCTCGACTCAAGTTGTATTTCGAGGGCAGGAACATTGCGATCTGCCGTCCAGACAATCATATGTAGGCGTTTGCCACGGATGCACTCTGGACCTTACTGACACACTTGCAGCAACAAAGCAGTAGCCAATGGGGCAGTATTATCCCATGTCGATCGTGAGAACCATCTGGTCACCGCACGAGTCGCGCGCGCCACATATGGTGTCGTCTGTGCACTATTTGTCGACGATAGGGATGAACAACATATCCAGAGGAGAGACCAGTGGGAAATTGATCCAACGGGCGATCGCTACGTTCCAGGTTACTTTGAAACGAAGCTGTTCAGGGTAAGCCCTCGTTCATCAAATAGCACTCACGGAAAAAATATTCAAGTTTCTTCGGTCGCAAAAGGGTACTCAGGTCAACCAAGAGATGGAGTTTCGGGAAGCGTTTTCACTTACGAAACGCGATCCAAAAGACTTTGGGGTACAGACTGTGCGTCTGGTGTCCTACCGAGGCGAATTGACGAACCCGAAATGGGTTAATCAAGATGAGGGCGAGTTCCCTCTCGTCATCCATCTCGTGTTCTCGTTCTGATACGAAACACTTTAGCGTCTTTCTCTACAGTTTGCACTATCCGTGCGGACCTCCGTGAAGCCATGCAGGATCTGGTCGCGAGCAGTGCATTCGGCCACGTTCACTACCGGCTAGATTACAATGTAATCGTTTTATTTGGGCTCTCGGAACTTCAAGCGCACTTCGGGTGGCAAACGGAAGTAAGTTGTGGAAATACGTACCCTCTTACATGTTACTAACGTAGTTCTCGCTCTACAGAAAGGTGAACGAAGGTGCGTTTCAGAATTCGTTGGTGCTTGGATCCTATCTAATTCGCACTGTAGAATCCAAGCGACGGTTTCGTACGAGCCCGAAATGATGTCTGTGTTGTACCCGAGCCAGTCCTGATGCTCTGATCTCGCATTCGAGCTTTGATTGAATCTGCACTGCTAGTCCAGCACACCTTGCCGTTGATTTCTGTCTCGCAAGATACCAGAATGTCACTGCATATTCCGTGCGCTACGTCCTATAGTTTTTTTTTTGGCTTGATTTCCTTGCAGTAATGATATACACGCAACAAATTCGTCGTATTCCTATCGTGCAATCAAAAACGAACTCAGGGTGCAATCATTCGTCAGTAGTGGCGTCTCCCGAGCGGCATCCAATGGCTGAGCGTCGTGACTCTTTCTCCTCTTCGTCTTTCTCTTACGCGCAACCTGCTGTTCCTCTCCCGAGTCTCTCCGCCGAGCATCGTCAGAGTGTTTCATATTGTCTGGAACCCTTTACAATATGTCCTGCTTCATATCTGAGCGCCCAGCTTTTTTGGGTTCCCTCTCCCTCTTTGATCCAGCCCGGTCTGCGCTCAAACGCCGAGCCCCTTATTAAGTCCTCCCTTATCGATGACTTCTCTTCATCGAT
>JBBPLV010000947.1:0-12777 GCA_038089975.1 Boletellus ananiceps | reverse complement strand
CAGTCCCAGTGGCTCATGTAAAGCACCCGATCGTGAAAATGGGGATCATACCCGGTCGCGGGAAGGGAAATGACAAGCAGCCTGTACTGCCTGATGGGGATCACATACCTGAGCACCTATGGTGTCCGATGTGGAGCCACATGACATCGTTGTCTCCACCGCGTCTGTGTCATCGCGTGCTCTGCCATGGACCATGTGAGCGGGTTGAAC
Organism: Boletellus ananiceps; assembly: GCA_038089975.1. NCBI lineage: Eukaryota > Fungi > Basidiomycota > Agaricomycetes > Boletales > Boletaceae > Boletellus > Boletellus ananiceps. Next base: position 12,567 of record JBBPLV010000947.1, on the reverse strand, counting down.
ACGGGCCTCCCCCCTTTTTTTTCAAAGATGTGCTTTCAACTTGAAGCAACTCGGCAATCTACTAGCAGGCACCACCATATGGTGTCTGTTGAGTCTGTTGCCCCCTTCAACTTCCCCGTGCTTCTTGCATAAAGTGAGGTACAGTGCTGAATTCAGATCCTGGTCAAATTGCAACTCTGCTACCTAGCGAAAGGCTCTCTACACAACGACGCGTGGGTACGACCGGATCGGGTGTCTGCCCCGCTCAGATACAGATACCAGTTTTATGTTATCAACCAGATGGAGACCTGGATGAACATCGTGCCTGTTCACGCTGATCCATCACTGATACGATGCTACTCGAGCCATAGCGCTGGTTGTCGTCAACCGCTGTCCAAGAAGCCGCATGACAGCTCTCCTTGCCAGCGCAACTCTGTGATCATTACCCCGGACCCACTAAGAGCTATCCCACAGGAGATAACGTTTTCAGGTACTTCTCCATCTGGTCCCGCCTCAGAAATATCTCCGGGGAATACGACATCCTCACTAGAGCGGAGGTCTGGTTGGTAGCATTTTCTCTAACCGCCTCGAAGTGCGCCCCACTGTTGTCCGATATAGACCGTGGTGATGTCAAGGATGATCAGACATCCCGCGTTCCCCTCGAGCTTGACTACCACCTCGTCAGCCGTTCTTACTCCTGCGGCTTTGCCAACAGCCCACATCGCAACGCGACATCAAAGGTAAATTTTGACGGCCGATCCAATTCGGCGATGCGACGATAGCGCGTGGCGTGACGTAAGACTCCGAGGTGCGTCGTGATCGGTTTCATCATACCTTGATTGACACTTCTTGCATTTTGTAACAGACAGAGCATCCTCCAAGTATGCTACTTGGCTGCACGAGTTCAAAGTACGAAAATCGTATTACGAAACATCGACACGAGGTAGAAAAGTTACATGGGTAGCCTCGCAGTACGTACACTGTAGCCAAGTACAAGGTGCACCTGACCCCTTGGTCGTGAAGGTGTCTTGATAGGCGAGCTTGGATCCCCATCTAGCCGTCCCGAGCATCGTTCTCACTTACACGTGTGCACTTCCAAGAACGGGCGGCGCTGACAGGCGAGTTTCAATCACACAGCCAGCCGTGTCGATCATGTGCTGCAAGCGATCTGACGACCGACATGGACAGCCAGCGACGGATTGATGAGATATGCCCGGGTCGAGATCAAATTCTTCATGCGGACAACACACCAGCAGTTTGGATGTCCTGTAATCAATCTCAGGAACACTGGCAACTTGAACAAAAGAGCTCTCTTCCAATGTCGCAGCCTCGGCCCCGAATATTGGTACAGGAACTCACCCAGGAGGGCTGTGCAACCTGCAACAGTGAACCCTACTTGCTAGAAATCTCCAGGGACACACAACGATCTCGCAGCATTAGAAGAACTTTGCGATCTAGCTGCAAAACGATAGCTAGCCGAGACCCACACTTTCGTTTACCTTGCAGTCGACGAAAAAGAGAGAAAAGAACGGGCACGCTTCCGGCGCTGAATTCCTGTCACGGACAGGTTCCCAACTACACCAGCTTGTGCGTAAGCTGCATTAGAGACCCACCTTCCAGCACGGTCTAGAGCCCATCTCCAATGACATAGTATCGGAGATCTCACCTCATATTTCCGGCTGAGCAGTTTTCCTCTTACGCAGAACGAGACGAATCCTCGTCGTTTGATGCAAATGTCGCTCACCACGTCCGACCCGGTTGTGTTTGGTTGGTGTTGTATCTGATTGCAAATCAGGAGCGGCATGCAGCCTGAATCGCCATGTTTAATCAACCTGTGTGTGAGTAGATCTGTTGCTCGCAAGCACAAGGGATCACGTTTCAGTCTAAAGGTCCAGGGATAATCCGAGTCCGAATTTGGACTCAGCCAAGAGACTTGCTTACATGATCGTACATACGGCAGCACTCTCAGGCTTTTGTGCGTGGCACGACCTCGCCGTCGTCCATGGCGGCAATGGACCCGGGACCACAGCGCAACTACAGAGGATCGCGCACGAACGGACTTGTCGACAGCGCCGGCTCAGGAAGACGTGCCCATCATGGGAACAAACGATGGGTCGCTGACGGTGTCACCGGACGCAGTGCCACAACCACACCTCATGCTGGGAGCGACAGCGAGCGTTGGGAAAGAGGTGGACACAGAGGCGGTGGTAGGGGCAGGGGCCGCGGTGGTCGCAGCAAGTTTGGCAATACCTCTGTCACTTTTCGCCGAAACGGCGCTCTCGATGGAGGCGCTGCAGGAAGCGAGGGAGAACACAGCGAAATGGAGGAAGAACATGAACCGGACGATCCAGATTTGAATGAGCTAGAGGCGCCAGAGGAGCGTGAAAATTTTTGGCAAGAGGTACGTTGCAAACATGTTTAGCTAGAGCTACGCTCTCCATGTCCTCCTTTTTCAGTTGGTCAAGGCGCGCGAGGCCGAGCGTAAGAAGGCCATTGCGGATGGAAAGATGGACGACCCTCTCAAACCGAAGCGTCTCGAGGACGCGATCACCATGGTCGGCACCTGCTTGGACATGTGTCCTCGCTTTGAACGATATCGCCGTGAACGCGAGAACAACTTGTTTGAATGGGAAACGGTGGGAATCTGCGGCCTTCAAGCGTAAGCAATATGTGGGGTTGCACTCATTCTTCTCGTAGATTTCGGGCACCAAGCGAGTGGACCACAAACGAGCCGTCAAGGCATATGAACGCGCAGCCGGAGACAAGACTCTACCCTCGGATCTTCGACCCCCAGACGTGCTCAAGGTACGTTTTCCCATTCAAACCCGTTGGCTTGCACCGCTGAGGTCATCTCCTCAGCGCACCCTTGACTATCTCTTCCACGAACTTTTGCCATTTGGCGGATTTTCAGAAACATTCAACTTCATCCGGGACCGCTCAAGGGCCGTACGAAACGACTTTACTATGCAACATGAAATGGGACCTGTCGCAATCGAGTGTCACGACCGATGCGCTCGGTTCCATATTTTGGCCCTTCACATCGAACGTGATCACCCAGGGTTCTCCATCGCCATGGAGGAGCAACAACTCATGAATAGTAGGTGTTCTCCAAGTCAACCCCCGTCGTGTCTTAACGGCGATTTGTGTAGCTCTGCAGAGCTTGAAGGAGTTCTACCAAGATCAGCGTGGCCATTATCAGTCGCCGACCGAGCTAGAGATGCGTGTTTACCATCGACTTGTCCACATCCGCGACCAAAAAGAGCGTCACGACGACATACCTCAACCCCTACTCGAACATCCCGTATTTGAGTTGACGACGAAATTCCGTGCTCGCGTTCAGGCCAAGAGTGCCCCTATCACCAAAACTTCTTCCCTCGTGGTCGATGCCGACGCAATGCATATATTCGCTGAGCTAGTTGACGTCCTACGTCGTGAAGGCAACATCATCATGACCTACCTGGTAGCGTGCATTCTTGAACGACACTTTGGCAAGGATACCATCGAGGACATCGAGTCAATACGAAGCGGTCTCTCGCTCTCCGACGTCATCGACGGATACTCTGGAATGGGTACTCGGGAGCAAGACACAGATGTCGACATTTCTGGAATAGATGAAACTGAAGTTCAGGCCGATCCTCCTAAATCTCCCAGACTGCTACAGCCGAGCGGAACTCAGTGGTTAACTGATACCTTTGGCCCCCAACCGACACGGTCTGCCTTCTTCCAGCCGGGTGTTATTGATCCGCCATCGCATCACTCTGTAGCACCAGTACAATCAGCCTTTTCCAACCTCAAGACAATTCCAAACGCATTTAGTACCGCTTCCTTCGGCGTCCAAGGCGCTTCCACGAGTGCAGCATCTGCCGCCGCTGCGACCTCGGTCTTTGGATCGGTCAGAGATAACAACGCGCAAGCATCCGGTTCACTTTCACACAAAGCTGCAGGTGTGTTCGTAATGACTACATGCACAGTCGCGTCATTAAAGCACTCGCACCCGAAGATTCTGGTGCAACTGTCGGTCTATCGATACCTCCATTCGCTTCATCCATTTCACCTTTCAGTTCGGCGCCAGCTGTGCCTCAAACAACGATGTTCATGTCTCAAGCACAGCAACCGTTGCAGATGGTCACATCGTTCTCTCCGCAACCCGCCCAAGCCAACGGATTTGCTTTTGCTATACCCAAAAAAGCATCATTTGGCACTGAAACCTTGACGACTCTCAACCCTTTGGTACCCGCCTTTGTCCCCACATCGAATCTTACTAGTGCAGGCGGGTCCAGTGTAGCCACATCTCCATTCGACATAACACTGTCGACAGGCTCTCTCTCTTCCACTGAGAACGGCAAGTTCGATGCATTCACCTCGACTTTGAACGAACCATCAGCACCAATACTCCAACAATTGCCACAAGAGCAGCCCATTTCCGACATAAGTGTGTCAGGAGCACCGCTTGTATCCTCCCCTCCCTCCATGGACTTTACCCCACTAGAGGGCACTGTAGGTCAACCACCATCTCTTGGCCGACGCCAGCCAATCTCGCTGCCTCCAACACCCACTGCAACCGCATACATCCCTCCCTCCCTTCCTGCGACACGAAAGTCCATCTTCGGGTCACTGAAGAACTTGCAAACTACTCCCCTTTCGGCTGCACCGACAGAAATACTGAGTCCCCTTGTTCTCCATTCACCGACCACAAAATCTCTGTTCTCGATCCCAAGCTTATCTCGCAGGGAATCCGTGCAGTCACCCCTTAAAGCGGTCATCAGCGCCGCAGACGTCGATGCGGAAGCCGAGCCGCCGGCCGAAAAGCTGAATACTTCACTCGTCTCCCGTCCGCCTTCCACAAAGAAACCCAGTCTTGACATCATGAAGGCGACGGCGCTTCACTTTGCGCGCCGGGGCTGGTTGGTGAAGCAAACGTTCTCACAGTGGCGACAGCGACTGAGCGACCATGCCAAGTGGATCGAGGCGTGTCGACGAAGCACGCTCTACAAGGAGAGAGTGCAAGCCGAGCGTCTTTCACGCAGTGCGGGCAGTTCTTCCTCAACTGACGGTCGGACGCGTCGAAGAGCATCATCCGAGTCCCGCACGCCGCTGAAGAAGCGATTGCGTGACCGTTTATCTGGGGAATACCAACCGCCGGCGAATGATGAAGAACTCTTAAGACGGTTTGAAAAGGTGAAGGGTCAGATCAAGCTGTCGCCCACGTTGGCTCAATGGTTCACCAGAATCACGAAGAGCATGCGCGACGATGGGCACGCGGTTCGTTTTTGGACGTGCTCAGGACCTTCTTGGAGTCGACGAGGAGTCCGTTTCCCGATAATTGGACTGCGTGGCTGTCGCTTAACCAAGAGAGTGACGGGACGGCCATCTGGCTAGAGCAGAAGTTCAACGTACCAGACTCGGGAAAGTGGAAAAATGAGTACGTGTTTCAGATACCAATCTTGAAAGATATCGTCGAGTGGGCACGTTCATATCCTGGTGTCGTCATATTCGAGCGTACGCCCTTGACGGGTGTCACGGATCTTCTGGGAAGGTGGGATGTGCCACCCTGCTCCTACTGCCTCGATTTCTGAGTGAAGATGTACAGAAAATATCGTGTCTTGGAAGACTGCACTCGCCTGCGTGAAATCATCGAGGCGTTCCCAGCGGACCGACATTACGTTCCCTCGTTGCTGTGTATTGCGTGGTCCGAACGAGATCCGGACTCATCCAAGGATTTTGATGACATGGTCAGTCGACTGGTGACCCTTGCCTGTCCTTGTTAATTGTTTTTTTTTCACAGGTTGGATCACTGGTGGACGGCGGCATATTGGCATCGGCGCACGAATTCTTGATCTCTACGGCCGCTCTAGACTCGGAGTCGAGATTGGACGAACTGTTGCGCGCCATCCCGTTTGACCTCGAGGGTCGGCTTGTGAAACGCGTCTCTTTGAACGGTGAGCCAAGGTCTTTGAGCCGATTGCTCAGTTGTTCAGATGTGCACGAGTTGCAGATCTTTTCGACATTTGGGAACATCAGTGGGAAGAGACGACGAAGTGGCTCGGGGACTACACCATCTATGGGGAATGTCAGTTTATTTCCCCGCATGTGCGCCTGGATTTGTTTTAAAAGCACGTTTGGAACACAGTTAACTGGGACCGCTACGCAATGTTGCTAGAAGGCAGTGCTCGTCTTTTGATTCGGATTATCGATTGTGTGATCACTCTCCTCCGGGGTGATGGTAGCCTGAGTGGCATTCCCCACTTGCGATTGGGCAGGGGCATGGATTCTGAGTAAGTTGTCGTCAAGTTTCGCGCACACGGCAACGCTGAGTTGACCTGGTCATAGCAAAACCTTTGACGCAGTCCTTGACTGGCTGCAGACTCTCCCTGAGACCGACTTTGCTGCCTTGCTGACGAGTGACATACGAGCGCATCAGGACCTTGGTCGAGGTAGGTGTCCCTGCGACTGTGGCAAGACAAGACACTCATTACTTTTAGATTTCCCAACGGTGACTTTTCTATCTCAGATGTATGCACTTGCACGTCCTGTTGCAGCGCATATTGCGGGCGTTCGTCCGGATACTGTCCACCTTGTTCCTCGAAGTCGGTTCGATGACGCGTCGAAAGAGGTCCAAGCGTTAAGAGTGCCGTTGGAAGAAGAGATGATGGTCTATCATATTGCCAAGCCCAAGCCTTCGAAACGACTTGCTTCCTTTGCAGAGTTGAGCTTAGACTCGAGCAGGTGTGTTGCACGAAACACCTTTTCGCCCGAGAGCGTGCCGTTCACCCGCGGTCGGTCTTCCAGAGCATCCACGCCGAGGCCCAAGAAGCAACGATTGTCGCTATCCGATGACCCCACCACAGACGAGGAGACAGCGTCGCTCAGTCCGCCCTCTCCCTCGCCCAGCATCGCGACGTCTGTACTATCTGAACCCGCCTGTCATGCGATCGTCACGCCTGCCATGCTACGTTCACTGACCAGAGACATTCGTGCCAAGTATGGTGGTACTCAAAACTGACGCTCTTCCTGCATCTATTTCTTGTAGTCGATTCGTTTGGTTGATTGCATTGCATAGCTGTACTGTGACTGATTTTCTTTCCGCCTGGTGATGCTACCGTTTATAGTAATAATTTATTCACCCGCTGTCCGATGGGCGACAGGTTTTCTTCCCGACCACCCTTCCCGACCGAGTGCAAGACCGCCACAGGTTGCAAGTTGTTGCCTGCGCGATGAGTGCCTCCGCGAGTTCGAATCAGGGCACTTCTGGTTCCCAACCGAGAAAGCCCAGCGTCATCATTACGATTGGGATGGCGGGGGCGGGCAAGTCGACCTTTGTGCAGCGTCTCAATTCCTATCTGCACACTCTCAATCCTTCGCGGCCGCCATATATCCTCAATCTCGACCCCGCAGTGGCCCATGTCCCGTTCGAGCCCAACATCGACATTCGGGACACGATAAACTACAAGGAGGTCATGAAGCAGTGTGTCTCGCTGTTTCTCCCTTTCGAGGGAGTTCCGTGTCTTCACGCGACGTGACGTGCTCGTTTGGGCAAGGTATAATCTGGGTCCCAACGGTGGGATCCTGACGGCACTGAACCTATTCACAACCAAGTTTGATCAAGTGTTGGATTTGGTAGAGAAGCGGGCAGAAACTGTCGAGTGCGCCTCCCCTCTCTTCTTGACCCCTTCTTTTGTCTGAGTGTACGGATCCGGGTCACAGTCATATCATACTCGACACGCCGGGCCAGATTGAGATCTTCACCTGGTCCGCATCAGGGGCTATCATCACCGATGCCGTCGCATCCTCATTTCCGTCCGTCGTGGCGTACATCATCGACACCCCGCGGACGACAGCGCCTGCGACGTTTATGTCAAACATGCTGTACGCGTGCAGGTCCGTGTCCGTTTTTCGGGTGTCCGTTATCCGGCTAACCATTTTCTGATTTGCTCTCCTTCTCGCGTGCGGACGGGACAGCATCCTGTACAAGACCAAGCTTCCGTTTGTGCTCGTGTTCAACAAGACGGATGTGGCGTCGCACGAGTTTGCGATCGAGTGGATGCAGGACTTTGAAGCGTTTCAGGCGGCGTTGGCATCGCATCCAGGGTCGCGGGACGCCGATGGCGAGCCGGCGTACATGAATAGTCTGATGAACAGCATGAGTTTGGTTCTGGACGAGTTCTACAAGCACCTCAAGGCGAGCGATTCCTCCTTTTTTTTTGTTGTATAAATTGATGGTCACACGAGGATGAATGTGGGTCGTGATATTGTTAGGCTGTGGGTGTATCCAGTTTGACGGGCGACGGAATGAATGCGTTCTTTGATGCCGTGGAAGAGTCCAGGGATACATATGCAAAGTGAGATTTCATTTTCTGTTTTCTTGCGCGCGTCCTGCCCTTGGTCTTCTTCTGATTGTCAGCATCCGGTTGATTCTTTTCGTGGGTTTAGGGAATACCTCCCCGAACTTGCCCGTGCCCGTGCCGCACGCGATAAATCGCTGCATGACATCAAAGAGGCGTCGCTGAGCCGGTTTATGAGCGATCTTGCCGTGGATCGAGCCAAGAATCCAGGTGGTGCGCTGAATGACCGGTGGGAATCTGAGGAAGAAAGCGACGACGAGGGGGACGCGGACGCTGACATTATCGATCGAAGTGAGTAATGGACGCAAACTGACAGGATCTTTGCTGTCGCGTTGTTGCCAAGACTGATTCGCTGATAGGCGAGGAACCCTGGCCGGGGCAGTACATGGATGTTACTCGGATGCGGCGGCATGATGAGCAGATAAACTGGCCAAGGCCGGGGTGAGGGCCGGAGTTTGTTTGGGTACGTGTGTCAAGCGTGCTCTGCGGGCTGTGTCGCTCGCAACCTGAGGAAATGGGATACGTAACCGAGGGGAGCAAGAGGACGTATGTAGGTCGCCGGCTGTAGGCTCATGGGAATGGCTGCAGACAATGTAATGTGATGTCTTGACGACGAGGAGCCGGACCGAGTAGGAGAGACGTTTGGTTATCCCATTTTTGAAGGAGCGAGTGTGAAATGGGGCAGGGACCCGGCAGCGAGAAGGAGAGGCTGTGGCGATCTCCCCTAGTTCGGCTTACTCGCCTGACGTCCCTTCGTATTTAACGGCCACCGCCCAAACACTCTTTTCTTTTTCTTTTCCGTTTCTCTTCCGCTCTGCACCACCACCGCCTCGGCTCATATGGATCGGTATGCGACTCGTGCGTCGTCTGGGACGGCGGTGCTGACCTCGATCATCCCTCAGCTACGCCAAGATTGAGAAAGTCGGTGCGTGCAGCGGTGCCACACGTTGTGCCCTATCGTGATGACCCTCGCGTGTGGCGCCCACGCCCTGCAGGCGAAGGTGTGCCGCTCTCCGTCGTCCGCTGCCAGTCCCATGATGTAATGTGCTCTCGTGCGCAGGAACATATGGCGTCGTCTACAAGGCGAGGGACGTGACCACTAACCAGATCGTCGCGCTCAAGAAAATACGGCTCGAAGCGGAGGACGAAGGCGTGCCGAGTACTGCCATTCGCGAGATCAGTCTGTTGAAGGAACTCAAGGACGACAACATCGTCAGGTGGGTCCGTTTGCACGCCTCGCCCCACCCTAGTGCCGTGGCGTGCTCAAGCGTGTGGACCGCTGTTTGTGTAGATTGTTGGACATTGTGCACGCGGACCAGAAGCTATATCTCGTGTTCGAGTTCCTGGACGTTGACCTGAAACGCTACATGGAACACGCCAACACGAGCGGTACGCCGATGTCGATTGATATATCCAAGGTGGGTCTTTGTCGTCGTATGCTGCGCATGGGCCACGCCGCGATGAACGCGCAAAGATGCGCACGTGCCTTCATCTTGTGTGTGGCGACACTCCGGCGTGGCTGCCCCCCTTTCTGTCACACCCTCCGTCCGTGTCACCCGTCCGTCGTGACGATACGGGGCCGGTGACGCGTTGGGTCACGTGATGCATCATCCCCTTGGCCGCATTGCTTTCCGACCGCGGACGCTCACCTCGGCCACGCCAGAAATTCACGCACCAACTCAGTTCTGGCCTCCTTTACTGCCACTCGCACCGAATCCTCCATCGTGACCTGAAACCCCAAAACTTGCTCATCGACAAGCGCAACAATCTCAAGCTTGCGGATTTCGGCCTGGCGAGGGCATTCGGCATACCCATGAGGACTTATACCCACGAGGCAAGCGTCACATGTTGCTGTATGCGCATGTCCTCTCATTTGCGGTGGATCCTGCCCAGGTCGTCACCCTTTGGTACCGCGCACCTGAGGTCTTGCTCGGGTCTAGACACTATTCCACCGCGATCGACATGTGGTCGGTCGGATGCATCTTTGCAGAGATGGTCATGAGAGGGAACCCACTCTTCCCCGGTGACTCTGAGATTGATCAAATCTTCAAAATTTTCAGGTGTGTTGTGGACGATGTGCTGTCCTATCTATCTGCTGAACTTGGTGCAAGAATCATGGGCACGCCAAACGAGCAAATCTGGCCCGGCGTCAGCCAACTGCCCGACTACAAGGAGACGTTTCCTCAGTGGACCAGACAAGAGTTGCGCAGCGTCGTGCCCAACCTGGACGAGATGGGCATCGACTTGCTATCGGTGAGCAGGCAGTCGTTCAACGTCTTTGTGCCTCCCGCACTCATGCACCCTCTTAGCGAACGCTGACCTATGACACGGCGAAGCGCATTTCTGGCGAGTCACGACTTATTGTTCAGGCTGGGGTCATGCTGAGTCGCTTGCAGCGAAACGTGCCCTTGTCCATCCCTGGTTTACTGATTATAGTTCGTGAGGGGGGCCCGCAGTTTGTTTGATCGCCTCGTCGATGGCACTAGTCCGTTAGTGTACGCCCAGTGTTCTAGTATGTACGCATTCTCTCATTCCGCCCAAGCGCCGAGATATCGGGGGGCTGAGGCCGCAATGTTGCCGTGAACGGACGAGTGACCGGGGACATGCGCCGCATTGCCATTTAGTCACAGCTCCAAGTCACTCGCCATCTCTCATTCTTTCCCTCCTCCTCCACGCATCCCTTTCTTTCCCTGATTTCCGTCGATAATCCCTCCCTACTCGTCCCAACCTCGCCATGGACGACGACGTCCAGTATCTCGGAACAAGGCTCGCCGCCACAGAGCCCCTGGCCAACCCCTGTGATCCCAAGGCGCATCCATCTACCACAGGCATGTCTTCCTCTCCCCCTCCCCGTCCTCGCTGATCGTCTGCAGGTATTACCCTGCACGTTGAGAAATGTGGCGAGAGATCCGCCCACGAGCTTACCTTTTACCGCGCCCGCTCAAGCCATGTCAACATCGGGCGCAAATCGGGATCCGATGATAGGTCGATGCGGCGAGAAAACGATGACAACAACGCTGTATTCACATGCCAGGTCGTGAGCGCAAAGCATGCCAAGCTCGTCCTTTCGGACAGCGGCCAAGTACGTCTCTTATCGACCATGTACGCTGGCGCTTAACGCATTCACGGTATCACCTTGCCAGGTCTACATCGTCGACCTCTACTCGCGACATGGGACCCACCTCCTGCGGCGTGGCGAGACGGCCCCAAAGATGCTGCAACCCGAGGTCGAAACACCGCTCAATGATGGCGATGTGCTGACGTTTGGCAAGGTGGTTGGCGCTGGCTCGTATCATGTCTCCCCTGTCACGGTCCGCGTGGAGTTGGTGACCAGCCATCCGTCTTCTGAGTCGGCTGCGGACCGCGCGCTGACGCTCTTCAATCCACCGAGCCCAGTCCTGTCTAGACCACGTACGCTTAGCTCGGGTCGCTATGGCCTCAACTGCATTCCCTACGTCGAGTCCGATGCCTCGCCTTCTTGCTCCATCTCCGTGTCCTCAGATGTGGCGTCCTCACCGTCGGAGCAGGAATCGGACGTGGAAGATGAGCACTCGTGCATACCTGCCGTCCTTCGGGATGATGTGGGCAAGACGTCCGTCAAAATCCCTGCCTTCCGCAGCTTCATTCGAGACATTTACCACAATGCCGCTTCGCATTCACCTATCATCCTGGATGTATCCGATGACCCTCTGGAGGATGCTCCACTTACACCCCCCTCTGTTGACATCGTCAGACTGCCATCCCCTGTCGTTGTCGTCATCGAGCCTTTCTCCAAGTCGCGCTCTCAATCACCGATGGAGGTAGCAACGCGGTCTCCGTCCCCACCCTCTGAGGCACAGCAGTCCGAACCTGCCGTGATCGGCGCATGGCCTGCTTCGAGACCCGAGTCTCCTCGGCACTCATCGCTCGAAGCGGAAGCCGGGCGGTCGGACATGCCTCCGACGACCGGCCCAGACCACGAACCTGAGTCAATCCTTCCGGCTCAGCCGTCTACTTGTCCGAGCAGAGTCTCACCTCTCTCGAACGATGCACTCATTGAACTGATGCATCGCCTTCCACCTCCGCCTCCCTTCTTCCCTATTGGCGGGCCGTTTAGCACCTCTATCGCATCCGACTTTGGTCTCCCCTCAGTCCCGCCACCGCCACCGCCCCCTCTACCACCGCACCGCATGCCTCCTATCCAACCCCTCCATAAGGTCGTGACAGAGTGTGTCACATCTGAAATCAAGGGTTCTCTCAAGAATGT
>JBBPLV010000946.1:0-12777 GCA_038089975.1 Boletellus ananiceps | reverse complement strand
ATCATTCCCCCTACTCCCACTCTCATCATCCCCTCCACTTTCACCCTCATCATCCCCCCTCTCCTCTACTCCCAGCACTCAGTTCAAAAGGGTTTGAACTGGTTCAAACTAGTTCTCATATGTGAAATTTTCTCTGAACCTGAACCTGAACTGAACCTGAACCTGTAGGTTCAGTTCACAGGTTCTGTTACATAGGGGCATACCTCGAGTGCAGATGCTAAGGCTTGACTGAAGGGCAGGACACTCACAAAGAGGTATGACTCAGCCCAACAGGATCAAGGAGACTATATGGTCGAAGACTGGACTAAGGACAAAGGGCGAGTATTCAGACAGAAGACTCAGACTGAGGGGTGACTTGAGATGATCCTGAATTGCATAGATCAAGAATAGAGTACATGGTCTGTAGCTAAGGTTTATATAGGTGGGATAATTGTGCACAGACCATGTACCATGAATGGAAGAGAACAAAAGAGAAGCTATAACAAGAAGGTCCAAGTTGAATTGGACAAGAATGTAAACAGGATGACTACAATGGAATGATAGATACTTTGAGAACGTTCCATAGCAACAGGACATGGATATAAGTATAAATGAAGAGTCCAGGGACGTGAGAACAGGAGGGGTGAAGACAAGATAGAAGAAATATGTGCAGGTAGAGGAAAGAAATCATAACATTACCCCCTTCATAAGCTTGAACCCCTGGTTCGAGCACCTCTAGCTCAGTTGGATGGTGGCACAGGAGGGCCAATGAATACTCCAGCAGCTTGTTCAGGAGTGTAATGTTCAAATGGACAATCATTGAGGAGGTGACCAGTTTGATTGCAGTGTCTGCAGGTACATGCAGGGCAAAAGCGGGGCCCATGTCCCCATCAGTGGCAGAACGAACACTGGGTGGTAAAACAACACTGAGCAGGATGTGTTACGCTTGGTGCAGGTAGCAACGAGTATAGACTCGAGGAGCTGTTTGTGGGTACAAGGATTCAATGAGGCCACTACTAAGAGAGGGCGAAGCTGCTCTTAGGGGTTCTGGGGAATGATCTAGGGAGGCCAAGGGGTCTGAGGAATGAGGCTAGATTTGAGTAAGACTAGCTTGGGTACATGGTACTTGTGACTAGGTTTATATAGGTGCCGGTGTGGTGCACAGACTGAGCTGTGCGTGTACAAATGGGGTAACCGTGGAGTCAAGATGAGTCAAAAGAAGTCAAGGGAAGTCATAGTGAGTCATGATAAGGAATGAGTCATGAGAAGTCAAGATGAATCATAATGAGTCATTGTGACTTGAAGATAAGAAGTGAGTCAAAGAAAGATAAGGAATAAGTCAGAGAAAAATAAAGGATAGGGGGTGGACAGGGAATCGTAACAGGATGGCCAGGGGCAAGGGTGTTACAGGAGAAGCATTGATATTCTGGGCAGTTGTCTCTATAATGACCCAGAAGACTGCAATGAAAGCAGCAGGTGGAAGAGGTAGCAGGTTGATGATGGATAGGGGATGCAATTGTTTGGATGGCCAAGGAGAGGACCTGTGAGCCATTTGGGAGATGGATGAGTTAGATATTGGCCTGATTAAGGGCAAGAGCAGACTGGTCGAGAGCATACTTGCTGGATGTGTCAGAAGGAACATCTCCTGAGGAGAGAGTGGATGGAGCCGTGGAGAGACGAGTGAGGAGGGGAGGTGGAGAAGGGGGTGCAGGAATGGACAAAGGGAGAGGGCAAACCTCAAGAGCTTCTATGAAATGAATGTAATGATCTCGAGCCTCAGGAGGTATGGAACAAAAGATGCAACGAAAGGTAGGATAGAGAATGGTTGGGTCAAGATGGGTAACATAGCTATGAAATCCATGAAGATGAAGAATAGTAAGAGTACAGTCAGGGAGATGGTTAATAATGAGACAAAGAGGAAGGCCAAAATCAACTGGTAAATCAGAGGGGGCAGCTTGAAAGTGAAGGGATTGAACGCAGGAGGCATCATGGAAGAGACACACTAATTCCTGCATGACCTCATCCTGCTCAAACAATGTGTCATGGTCAAGGGCGTGGACAAGGGCAGGAGTGGTGAGGATAGCAGCGTAGAGCATGTTGATAGAAGAAGTGGGAAGAAAGCAGGGCCATACAGGCCACGAATGCAAAGGAGAAGTAGAAGACCAGCTTGAACATGAAGAGGATGACATAGGTGATGGGGTGGAAAATATAGAAGACATAGCAGACAAGGGGCAGGAGGTTAAGGAGAATTGAGAGGTAAAAGAAAACTAGGGTGGACAACATTGAGACTATCATAAAGAGTGAGTCTTTTTATAAGAAGAAAGAATAGACCTGGTGTGGTGGAGATTATTCTCTGGTTTCCATGTATTTTCAGACGTTGAGTAACCCTTCTACATGGTCAGGTACTGATAATGACCAGGAGAACCTTTGTGTGTGAGAATACTGTCTACCTCATATTCTTCTTCACCTCCAATTACGTCAGGAGGCAGTGATGGGAATGATGGTCCATATGCTTTGGTGGAGTGGAAGGTTGATAAAAGGGTGGCATGGAAAACATTGTGCATTTTCCATGTGGGGGGAAGACATAATCGGTAGGTAAGGAGAGATAGGACCTGAGAGATTTCAAAGGGTCTGAGGTGTTTGGGGGCAAGCTTTCGAGAGGGGAAGGGAAAGCAGAGATTAGTTGCCTCTAGCCATATCTTATCACCAACCTTCCATGGAGAGAATTTTTGAGAAGCGTGTTGTGTCATCAGTCGACACACAGATTCATGTGCTGCAAGCACTTCCTTTTGAGATTCTTTGAGAAGGGTGAGGCGGAAGGAGAGAGCCAGAATGAAAGTTTTTCTGAGGATCAGATAGGTGCGAGGTTGGGGTTCACAGCCAAGCATGAGTGAGAATGGGGAGGTTTTTGTGGATGAATGAGGGGAAGAGTTGTGGTGAAACTCAGTGGAAGTGAGGAATAAGGACCAGGAGTGAGGTTGGTTGGCACAGAAGAGGCAGAGATAGGTTTTGATCTCTTGATTGGTCCATTCAGTTTGTCCATCTGTCTGAGGGTGGTAGGCTGTGGAGAGACAGACATCATAGTGGAGGAGGCAAGTGAGTTCTCGAGCGAATGCAGACGTGAACTGAGGACCACAATCAGAGATGATAGAGTCGTGGAGACCGAATCTTTTGAAGACATGATGGAAAAAGAGCTGTACTACTCCTGCTGCATCGATGGTTTTAGTGCAAGGAATGAGAATCACCCCCTTCATAAGCCCATGGTCGACCACAACCAGCAAGGAGTCAAACCCAGAAGAGACAGGGAGATCAGTAATAAGGTCCGTGGAGATTTGGTGGAATGGTAAGAGAGTGGTGGAAGGGATCAGAGAGAGAGGTGGGATGGTGGGGTGTGTGTTTATCTTGGACTGTTGACAGAGGGTGAAACCCACAATGAAGTTCTTGACAAAAGTGGAGAGACCCAGCCACCAGAAATCGCACTCAATGAGGGCCTTGGTTCGAAAGAACCCCATGTGGCTTGTGGTGGGGGATTCATGAAGAGCAAGAAGAAGTGGGGAATGAGTGACCGGGGGAACATATATGTGATGATGAAAGAAGAGGTGGCCATTGTCCAGAGACCAGTCAGAGAGGGAGGAGCAAGGAAACAGTGAGGAACCCTCCTGCAGGCTCTGAATGGCTTGGAGAACAAGAGGATCAGAGAAGGAGGAGGAGCAAATGGTATTGGTGAGAGCGAGGTCCAGAGCAGCAATGACCACCAGATCAGGAAGGATAGGGGAGGAGGCATTATCAAGGGAGGTGTCAACAAGATCCTTGCAAGAGAGAGCATCAGCTGGGGCCATGCGAATGCCCAGAGTAACCTGCCAAATGAGATTGAAGTCTTGCAGGAGGAGAGACCAGCAGGCTTGGCGATGGGAGAGTTTGCGAGGGTCCTTTAGGTAGAAGAGATTTTTGTGATCAGTGAGAATGGTGACAGGGTGGAGAGTGCCAAGAAGGTATTGGCACCATTCATAGAGGGCAAGGATGATGGCAAGCAACTCGCAATCATAGATGTCATAGTTATGCTCTGCTGGACTGAATGTTTTAGAGAAGTAAGTGCAGGGGTGGACATCACCATTGGTGTTACTGCACCTGCTGCAAGAAAAGAGGCATCAGTCATGATGGAGAAAGGATGGGAGATGTTATGCTTGGTGTGGGTAGTAATGAGCATAGACTCGAGAGGTCGTTTGTGGTTCCAGGGGTTCGGTGAGGCTGCTACAAGGAGAGGGCAAAGCTGCTCCTAGGAGTTCTGGGTATGGCCAGGAGAGGCCCAGGGATTCTGAGGAATAGGCTAGATTCAAGTAAGACTAGCTTAGAGTACATGGTGTTACAACTTCTGATGGAGTCTATGGCCTGCGGTATCATTCTTCCCTGTTCTCTCCTACAACTTTTCCTTCTTACCTAGACAACGCGACCTATCCGGTATTCCCTTTGTATCCGCTCCCAGATAGGGACTCTTGAGTTACTACATTTGATATGCCCCACTTTCTACTCTCAGACACATAGCCCTCTCACAGCATCATCTCATTATTGATGCTACATATCCCCTATTTCCATACTAGGCATCTCTTCTGATATACCAGGAATTACTACAACTAGCGAAGTACAGCTCTACCTAGATATTTAAACCATGCCATGTATGATACTTGTTCCCTAGCTAGTTCTGTGCAATTCTACATGCAGTCTCTGACCATCTGTGAGTCCTTACTAAGGATAGTGAGCTTCTGAACTCTATTAGTCTTCATCCTACTATCGAGTGGACACTGTCCAAGTGTTACCTCACGGAACATAGGACTCCAGACTGAAACTTAGGAGATTGTATACAGTCCATGTAACAAAAGAACTAGCTCTCCCTCTGCCCCTGCTATTCAGCAGTAGGGCAAGCATGTTGACACCACGTTGTACCAATCCCCAGAAGAGCACGAATCTTCCCCAGAACCCAAGGAAGGAGTAGAACACAAAGAAGTGTTCTTTGAGGATGAACCAACCCCCAGTGTCACCCCTATAGAACCAAGACCCTTCGAAAATCCATACCAGACCAACTCCCCTGTTCCCACCAGATGAATCGCTGGTCCTTCAAATGTACCCAGACCCCCACCTCCTAGTCTCCTGTTCAGAGAACGAAGGAGAAGAAGATCGGTTACTCCAAAGACGGTCCTTGAGCATGCCTCTTTAGCCCTGCTGACCACCCCTGCCCCAGCCCTTTCTCCAGTAGTACTCATCACCGATACCATGGCAGAACATGAGGATGTACCAATGGCAGACCCAGCTCGACATGACAGGAAAGGGGAACTCCAAGCAGCCCTGCCTGGAGACTTCGACGGAAATGCTGCAGATGCGACAAGATGGATGTTGGCAATGACAGCCTTCTTCACTATCAATCAGGATATCTACGACAATGACTCACTCCTCATTTTAACCTGTCTCAATAAAATGAACAAGGGACGAGCCACAGCATTCGCTGAAACCTGGTATCCGAAAGTCGCTGATGGCACATTCGCCCAATTCCGAGAAGCATTCCAGGACTCCTTCATCTCCACCGGACAGCAGGAAAGAGCTCGAAATGAGCTGTATGAACTAAAGCAGAATGACTTCAAGGATGAAAGTGAGAAGGCATTGCCAGGACGACTTCAGAGAGGAAATTTTGACACTTATGTCACCACCTTTGAGTTGAAGGTAATGAGGAGTAAACTAGAAACAGGACACAACGAAATCCTGATTGACATTCTTCAATGAGGAGTCGATGAATGATTGGCCAATATGATGGCCACATTAAATCCCCAGCCGATGAAATAGAGGGATTGGATCAAGAAGGCCCATGTGTTCAATGAAAACATTCATCGCCTTAGAAAGATCAGGGAACGGAAGAACTATATACCTCTTCCTACCTCTGGAGGATCCCATAACCATCAGGACCTGAATGCTATGGACATCGATGCCATCCGCCTCACACCCATTGAACACACCGAACATATGAAGAACAATAAGTGCTTCATCTGTCACTGAGTGGGTTGCCGCACCACTAACCACCCTCACAGAGAACCCCGAACCCACTGATTTCCAGCCAGACCCCACACAGTAAAAACTGTTGAAACGAGAGAAGACACTCTTGGAGAGTTCATCCAGAACTCAGACTTACCATGAGATGAACTACTCCGGATCCTCTGCACTTGTACCACTGAAGATCAGGACATACGAGTACTCGACATGTTCCAGGATTTTAAACTGGGAGGAAAGTGACAACGTCTTTACCTCCCTTTTCTGTCGCACCTGTATTTGTATTAGGCCCTCATTCTAGAGCAATCAAAATCCCCATTCGCCTACACAAATCTAATGTGACTCAAAGCATTGAAATCTCTGCACTAGTGGACAGTGGAGCAACTGGATGTTTTATCAATAAATATCTCATTCGACTCAAAGGATGGAGAACATGTCGACTTCCACAGCCAATCCAGGCTCATAATGTGGATGGTTCCGAAAACAAAAATGGGATAATCCAAAACTATGTAGTTTTAAAGATCACCTACAAATCCAGGACAGAACGCTGTCACTTCTTGGTTATAGACTGCAGGACGGAGAAAGTCATCCTAGGGATGAACTGGCTCAGAGAAATTAACCCCATAATCAACTGGACCAATGGATGGATCGACATGCCAGACTCTCCACTCCCCCTTCCAAAAACCAATACAGTGGAACAACGATATCTCCTGTGGTACTTAGGAATCAGCCCTGAACACGAAACCTTGGCTAAGGTCACCATCTCCACTGAATTAGCTCAGCAGACCGCCAAAATGGACATCATGCTCCCACTGGAATATGAGGAGTTTTGAAGTGTTTTCAGAGAACCAAAGGATGGAGAACTACCTCCCTCTCAACCTTATGATCATACTATCAACCTCACCCCAGACTTTGTGTCAAAGGTGGCCAAAGCATATCCTTTGAATCCAGCTGAATTAGCTACCTGTAAGGCCTTTGTTGATGAACATCTGAAATCTGGGAAGGTCAGACCTTCCAAATCTCCCCAGGCATCCCCTTTCTTTTTCGTCCAGAAGAAGGATGGCAGGCTGAGGCCTTGCCAGGATTACCGGTACCTCAATCAACTGTCAAGGTCTGAACCGCTCTGCTCCGACAAGGCAGAGGGCGTGTAGGGGGCGCAGTAAGTGGAGGATGAACGAAGGGACAGGGACGAACGAGGACTGGGGCTTCAGCGATGCGGGGGCACGCTGCGCCCTTATGCGTTCTATGCCCTCAAACTTCGGAGGACGGAGGAGCGAAGGTCCGACTGGCCCGAAGGCAGAAGGACAGCGGGACAGGGGAACGGAAGTCAGAGTCGGAATCCGACAGAGGGACAAAGCGAGCGAGCGAGAAGGGAGCTTTAATCGATATTCGAACTGAGGGATAAGCCCTCAGTGACCGTAAGCTTAAATACTGTACAGAGGGGAGGGTACTAAACGGAGAAGGAGAGGGTATCATATGGTACATGACAGATACAAGACAGGATGCTGACAGGAAGGCAGGACGCAGCACGAGGTATGAAAGACGGAACACAAGGTATGCTAAAAGGTCTAAACAGGTAACAGAGTCCGAGTCGGAGGCGGAGGCGGACGAGTTCTGCGCGGCGAAAGGGGAGGGACGAGTAGCGGGGACGGAGAACGTCGGAGAAGGCTTACCCACGTCAGAGTGGGTCGGACTTGTCACGGTCGTGACATCAACATACGGTCAAGAATGCCTATCCTCTCCCACTCATCTCTGACCTCATCGATCAGCTCAAGGATTCTTCTCTATTCACAAAGATGGATGTTCGTTGGGGCTATAACAATGTTCACATCAAGGCTTCGGACACCTGGAAGGCAGTGTTCATTACCCTGTTCGGACTGTATGAGCCAACCATCATGTTTTTGGCTTGTGCAACTCCCCTCCGACTTTCCAGGCCCTCATGGATGATATCTTCTGAGATATGATTTTGGAAGGTTGGCTTTTGATATATATGGATGACCTGATTATTCATACAGCCAACGACGTCCACCTACACCACTGGCAGACTCTCCGTGTCCTCCAGCACATGAAGGACCATCATTTGTTCCTCAAGCTGTCCAAATGCTTTTTCAATGTCTCAGAGGTGGAATACTTAGGAATGATCATCCGTCCAGGGGCCATCACTTTGGACCCCACCAAGCTGACTGCCATCCACTGTGTGACTTCCTCTGCAGGGCACTCCATGGATGTATCTGCTGGTCCATGTGCTGGGTCTGCTGGCTCATTGGGTCGACGCATTTCATTGCTGTCATTCCCTGTGGCGTCTGCAACCTCTGGCAACTCCTCTGTTGGTGCCTCTGGTTCGACTTCGTCAGCCCCTGCAACCTCATCCAACCCAGTCGACATCACTGGCTCTGCAGTGGCAACCTCGTCGAGCGGCTCATCGTGTGGGTGGTGCAGTGTGCCCACTGGCCTCGTAGGTGCAGCGCTCTTTGCATTCGGGTTTGCGTCATCAGCAGCCACTTCGTGGACCTGCTGACTAGGCATATCGACTAGCTAGGGCTCGGCCATGGCTGCATGATGGACAACCATAGTTGCATGCTCTGCAGCCTTCCAGTTCCTTGGCTCAGCTCTCTTGGGCTTTGCTGTGTCACATTTGAGGTTGTGACAGCTCCTGTGAGTTGCTGGTGGACTTCGTGAGGCCTTCTCACACTGTTGACAGTTGCACACCTTGTGTCCTCGCTTGCTGTGCTTTTGACAGGTTCCAGTGAATGCTTGGGGTTTGTGTGCAGCCACCTTTGGTGATGTGTCAAGCCGGTCTTTGAGTAGTTGCAGATGTTGTAGCGTAGGAGTAAGGGTGTTGTCAAAGTGTTCAATGAGAGAATTCCAGCATTCATGAGTGGTCATGAGTCATGCCAAGCTAATGTGGATAGACTCCAGGATGTGGTAAATGAGGAGGGTACTGGCTTGAGTGTTGAGCATTTCGTCACTCTCTGAGTCGGGATTGATGGTAACTGTACCATTGAGATATCCTTGGACTCCTCGAGCTTCCACTGCCTCTTCAACCTTCCTGCGCCATGCCAACCAATTTTTCCCGTCCTTCTGGAGCTTTGGAATGGTCATGGCTGGTGAGTGAGTGAGCTGGATTACTGAGCACCAGGGCTCATAACCTATAGAATACTTAGTAAGTCACTATATTGGAGATATGGTACTGTACTTATAGAATACTCAGTAAGTCACTAAGTAGGAACTAAGGTGACTATGGTGCGATGTAGCTATTGCTTACATAAGCTGCATATACCAAATATGGAATATTCCAACATAAAGTCCATCATGGATCGTATGCTGCTCTTTCTCATCAACCACCACCATGTCCAACAACCTCGATGTGAGTAAATCACAGAATGGTCTGATATGTAACTTACGGAGGACGAGAATGACAATGATGAGGTCAGCTCCACAAAGTACTGGGAGTGACAGAGGTGAGTGAGGCTGTGAAAGGAGGAGGCAGAGTGGAAGGCATGTGAGGAGGAGGAGGGGAAAGCACACAAAGAGGCAGAGGAGATAGCATGTGTAGAGGAGGCAGAATGGAAGGCATGCGAGGAGGTGGAGAAGAGGGAGTGGGCTGCCAAGCAGGAGTGGAGGCAGGTGGATGCAGTGTAGAAGCAATAGGAGGAAGCGGTCATGTAGAAGTGGGTGAGTGATGCACTGTTGTCAGAGAACAGATAGCTAATTGGAAGTAGGTGGAGGAGGTACAGAAGCAACAGCTGGCACCGTCAGCTGCTAAGGGGAAGAAAAGGGCATTGGAACTGCCCTTGTGTGAATGGTGTGAGGAACATGGCATCGACTGTGTCCCTGGTCCAGGCAAGGCCACAGCATGCAAGAGACCTGGAGCAGAGGAGATGGGGAGGAAGACATGAAAAAGGAAGTGGATGGAGAAGCTGTCAGAGTTAACTGCAGAAAGGAACAAGAACTGTGAGGCTCAGAAGTGCATGGAAGGACTGGCATGATGTGGTCAGTACTCTCATCCTCATCGGTATAATGAATGTACAATACGAATGAAATGGAGTGAGTGAATGTGTCTCCAATTGGAGTGACTGGAGATGTGTGGAAACAGGGGGTGTGAGACTGGTCAGGGAGTGGAATGGAAGGGTGGACAGGGCGAAAAAGGGATGCCCCATCCCCCCTCTAGGCCAACGTCCCAGCATCAGAGAGAGGGGACCAGTGAGAAGAAAAAGAGACAAAGGACAGGAGGTCAGAAGGCAGGAAAGTCAATGCAGACCTGGAAAGGGGCTGGAAGACAGGGGAAGTGAGGAGGGCAGAGTCTGATACAACGGACAACAGGCTGCTGGAGAGATGACACCAGATAGGGAAAAGAGGAATGCATAGTGAGTCCAACCCATGGACACAGCGAAATGGCCATATTAGCAGAGGCATGCAGAAGTGGAGGGAAGACAAGTCAGTCAGAGGTGATGGAAAAACCATCAGATGGTGTCACAAAGGATGACTGGAGGTGAGCCAGAAGGCTCAACAGACACTAGCAGAATACTGGCAGCCATAGCAAATGTGCTTGGATTATATGACCCAATACCCATTGATCAATGGATCACAGTGGGTGAGTCAAGGCCCGAGGTCACAAGTGTTAGAGGGACCCAGTGGAGGTGACAAGCCAAGATTGGAGGGAGTTTGGAGGAGATATCTGGTGCTACATTGAGCAGGAAGTTGCAGAGTAGATTCAAAAAGGGGTTGGAAGGAGGTTGGAATTGGACAGGGGTATGGAGGGCTGAGGGATCAGAAAAAGAGTGGATGCATCTGAGAGGAATGGAAATAGAACCAGAACTGGCAGTGACACAAGCCAGAAACAGGAGGAGGTGAGAATGGGGAAGGAAGACATACTAGGTGTCATCCTCATCCTCATTGACTGGGGAGTAGGGATCCTCTGAGAGGTCATCATCACTGGCAATGGAGAAATCCTCATCATCATCAGAAATGACAGGAGAGGAAGCACTGGAGGGTAAAGGAGGATTGGAGGAGGTGGAGTTGGAGTCAGACTTAGAGGAAAGGGAGGTGGAGGAGAGACTGGAACCCTGTAAAGAGTGAGGGGCATGGTCCAGAGAGGAAGACCCAGAGGTCTGCAAGTCAGAGGCAGAGGGCACAGAGGTGGAGGGCATGGTGATGGAGGTAGAGGAGTCAGATGGTTTGGAGGGAGTGCCTTGGTGTGCAAGCTCTGATTGATGCTCCCAATATCTGGTGTTGATGGACTGTGCCAGATAGTGGAGGTTTCAGAGGGTGGAGGGCTTGCCTTGGCAAGAGATCTCATCCTTGAGCTGGTCTGGGAGACTGCTGTAAAACCTGTGCTGGAGGGCACTATCACCATACTTGTCAAGCTGACTGGCCAACCTATTGAACTCTACAACATATTTACTGATGCACTGACTGTTGGACATGGTCAGGCAGGTGAGGTCATGTTCCACATCTCTGACAGAGTCATGCAGACCAAAGTTGTCATAGAGTTCTTGGATGAACTTGGAGTAGTCATCCATCCAGAGCAGACGGGACAAGGAGTGTGGGTCAGAAGCCAGGAGGTTGGGCTCAAACCATTCAAGGGCAGAACCTGAAAGGTAAGACTGTGCAAAGGTGACTTTGGCACAGTTGGAGCTGAAAGCCCAAGGACAGTCCTGGAAATTGAGTTTGCACTACACTAGGAATATGCAGAGTGCATGGGAGTTTGAGCTATCAAACTGGTCAAGTTGATGGACTCAGGTACAGGAAGGAGTGGGAGTGGAGTTGCTACCAGAACTGGCTCTGGAGTGTACTAGCGTATGAATGGCATTGGTTAGTGCCAATATGGAGTTGGACAGCAACTCAGAGATGGGGGAGTAGGAAATGGAGGATGTTGGAAATGGAGCTGGCAGAGTGCCAGGCAGAGGGTGCACAGAGCCACCATAGCGACTAGTGATGGGTGTTGAAGGCACAGGTTCCATGAGGATGGAGACTGGGTGACATCGAGTGAATGAGATGAACTGTCCTTCCTCATCTGGATCTATGGAAACACAAGATGGGCTGCCATGAAAGAGGATGGACTGGCATTATCTAGAAGAGGACGGAGTCTGGGAGTGCCTCCTGTAAGAACTGTGATGAGCCATGCAATTAAGGATGCGAGAGGTGTGCAAGTGGTAGTCTGAATATACTGTTAGAGCATGTTCTTCTCTGCTCTGCTCCAGTCAGTTGGAGGTGCAGATGAAAGATCAAGAGAGACAAGAGGGGTCTAGAAGGGGTCCGGAAGGTTGGAGGTGTCAAGGACACTGGTCTCAGTGATGCAGGGTGGCATGCTGTACCCTTGCATACTCTCAGTCCTCTGAGGTCGGATGGAGGAGGATGGAGATATTGGAGACAGAATCCAATGGAGGTGGACTGAAGAGAGAATAGGAGAAGATGGCTAGAGTTGATTAATGAGATATTCAGACTGAAGTAATACAAGAGGTAAGTACAAGCTTATATACTTTGGAGTCCAAGACTATGTACTATGGATGACAGAGACAGATGACAGAGACAGAGACAGAAGGGAAACTACTCTGAAGCTGTGCTTCCAGGTAGGAGAATGCCAGAGCTGTGCTCGCATAGAGAACACAGCTATGGGCAAAGTCTATGAGCAGAACTCACTAAATGGAGATAGTAAATAACAGGAACAGGAACAGGAACAGAGTCCAGAGGTATGTACAGGAGTTGGAGAGGAGATAGGAACAGAGATAGGAACAGAGGAATGGAGATGGAGACTAGAGCTGA